>JBAJNP010003735.1:0-37537 GCA_036877545.1 Yasuhikotakia modesta | reverse complement strand
TAATTTCTGCGGCTGTTTTGCAAAAAGAAATCATTGCACATTTTAAAAGAAAATTCATAGCATTAGCGTATATTTGGGATAGAAGTAAATGTGAGAAACCACAGAACTAACACATTTAAGCAGCGTTGGTCTATTATTGCCGCCATTCTTGTCACAATAAGTATTTAAAAAAAGCCTTGAACCCCTTAGTTAACACAAGAGGGGAGTTAAAAGGATTGGCGTGAGCCAACTGGCAGTATGAGAACTAAGCAATTTTTGAATATTACTGACCCAGCATTTGGAAATACCGAACACTAGACAGAAAAAAACGTATGCTTTTTAGTCTAGAAATCCTTTCACCCTCTTACATTCAAACGATCAGATTAACAGTGGGTTTAAGAAGATTTGGATAAAAAAATAAAAAACTTCAGTGCAATGGAAGGAGGGGTGGAAAAGGTGGGCCTATGGGGGGGTGGGGTGGGGGCGGCAGAACAGTTTGAGATTCAGTAGCCTGAGGCAATTCATCATAGAAATTGAGTTTCTAATGCAGCATCTTGTGAATTCCTTTTGCTCTGTCAACGTTTTAATACATTACATTGAAAAATTGTAAATCATGTTATAAAAAGGCCACTGAACGCTGGCACTAACTGCCCCCCTTAACTAACTCTTTCATTTCCACTTCCCTTCTCTCTCTTGCTCTTTACACACAAGCGTTCGCTCTCTATAATAGAGTGGATCTGTTGAGAAAAACGGAGAAATCCTTTAAAGAAAAAATAAATCTCATTATGTCCGTTAACTTGCGTATTGAAGAGAGTTGAGAGTTGTAGGCCTTGACACATTCTGTGAGTTTGTTTCTTTACTTCTTCGCCCTTACATCCCTCTCTCCGCTGTCTGTCACAAAGCAGACAAAACCGGACAATAAGAGGTGGATATCCAAGTGAACTCCAGTCACCATTCATTGCATTCTATCTCCAATTCTTCAAGTTAACAAACAATGAAGTGGATCAGAATAATGCTACAAATTTACCTGCATGGTGCTACAAGTTTACCTGCATAGTATAGCAGCAGCAGACTAGTGAAAAAAATGATATATAAATGTAAACATCAGGCAACAATATATAAATTGCATAAAATGAATTACAATACTTCCTAACTGTGTGTGCTTTTTTTTTAAAAGTAGTACATATTTACAAGGTTAGCAAATCTGAATACCTCTCATAGACTATTTTATCAATGTTTTTACTACCATTTAGGGCCTTGAAAGTGGTAGTTGTGTTGCTGTCTATGGAGGATGTTTGTGTTTAGAACAAGAACGAAGGTCTTGTAGGTTTGGAATTTGCATTATACAATGACACTTCTTTGAAGTGGAAATCAACAAGGATCTAAAAACCATATTATATTGTTACATTTATTTATTTGGCAGATGCTTTTATCCAAAGCGACTTACAGTGAATTCAAGGTATACATTTTTATCCCTGGGATCGAACCCAAAACCTTAACACTGCTAACACAATGCTCTACCAGTTAAGCTACATAGTTTAGTTTATATTTAGTGCATCATAATGATTTTTATGAGGAAGTTGCATCTAGTGAAGAATCTTTGTACTTTATTATATCACAAACATCTTCAAAACATTACAAAGATCTTTTATGGATCTCATTCTAAGTTTGCAGTTTTGACTAAATAAAAATATTTTATGCATTGATTTAATATCACAGTAAGTTGCTCCAACGCCAAAACTTTTTTCCCCAGTGGTAGTTATTTTTTACCAAAAATATTATTTTGGATAAATTTTGGATATTGCATCAGTGACGTGAGGATGTGATACTGCAATACTTTGAAATATTGATTCAACCCCCTCCTCATGTTAAAGTAATTTAGAACCTTGCAGTGGTAAACCTTATTGGGTTAGTTTGCATCTGCACACAGTGTTAAAAAAGTTATTAATATGCATTATGGTTATAATCTTGTCTTGAATGGGCAGTCGTGTGTGATGCGGAGATTCAGGAAATGTGACATAAGTTTTAGTCAAGAAAATGGTCACATTTGAAATTATGTATTTCATATTGATCACTGGACTGTGGCGTTTTTTCAAAATATTACATCCTACTATTATGAAACTACTACAGCTGACTGCATTGCTTACGGTACTCAAAATTTTGTTAATCCTTTCTTAATTGACACACTTCATCTCCCCCAGATATCAGAGATAACACTATACATCTTAGACTGTAGCCGTGTTTCAAAACCTAGTGAGCTGGCTCACTTCCTACTTGCTACACAGGGAGCGGCCTTCTTAGACATGGAATTTTATAATTGACAGATTTGGAATCCTCCACATGCACATCACCTCACGGAACACAACCCACAAATAACGTTCTGCAAGTGAGACTCAGGCGAGCGTGACATTGTCAGATTAGCAAAAAGTCAAACTTTAACTTTAAATAAGGCAAAAAATTTATTAACAACTTAGGGTTTTAAATAAAATAATAGAAATATTATTATCATCCTCCGTCTTGGATTTTCTTTTGTTGGATTCCCACAGTTTGTGGCAAAGGATTATGGGATTGCGTGAACCCTTATTTTAGGGGTCATAATTAAGATACATAATGAAGACTTGTGTGCATCTGTGTTGCTTTAAAATACTACCTTGTTAGGTTTTACCAAACAAAGCACATGCAAGAGTGCGTATTTGTGCGTGTTCCACGTTAAAACATTAGCATTAGCATACAGGTAGATGAATACGTTTGATTTAGCGTGTATGTGTACATATATGTAGCATGCATGTGTTTATTTGCATTAAAAAACAGTCTGTGCGTAATCTAAGTTTTCCATGTGACCAGCGCTACACTTGTGCTGCCTCTCAGGAGTCATTAGCCTGCTGACTGTTCAGGTGCAGCGAGCTCTGTCACACAGCTAAACTTTATTTAATGCTTCAGGAGGCTGTTTCACTATGAGTCTCATGTGTAACGAAAAGGTAATCTCAAGGTGACAACAGGAGAGCCGCGGAACCTCGCCGCACCTTCATCTCCATCCTGCCAACCTCCCTGGAGCTTCGCCTGTGTGAAGGCGATACTTCTGAGAGGCGGGCTGGACAGATGGGTTATGGCATTATGGCCGCCCCACACCTAAACCTTGCAACCTCTATTGACAGCAGTCACACTTTTCTCTCAATAAATCCTCACGACCTAAACAGTGTTTAGCGTTGGCCACAGTTGGCCATAGAACTGCTTTCTTGGTTTTTGTTTTTAAAAACTGACCTTTAACCTAGGTCTCTATTAAACCCTGGTTAAATTTAATCCTGGGTTATTTTGTTTTGTGTTTCTTCATGCTGTTCAAATTTTACCATGGGATATTAATTATTCCTGAATATTTAGGTTTTAAGATCTTTACACTATATATGTGTGAACCCTGGATTACTGTTATTATGTACATATGAGTTCAGTAGCATTGTATGGACGAATACAGCTCACGACAGGCACACATTTAATAACTGTTAGTCAAGTTAGTCCAAGCAAGTCAAATGTATTTTTTGTGGTAAAAATGTTTAGCATGTAACAGAGCTTTAAACTGTATTTAACCCAAAATTTCCTTTGAGGTATGTAGAAGCTCTGTTCATTGCTAAGCTAATATTACACATTAGCTATGTTTCCTTTCAGCATACATTTATCATAATTATAATAGCAACAACATATTTWTAAAGTTAAAACATGTTAAACACAGCTTAATTAAACTACATAGACAAATTAAACTACTTTAAAGATGTGCTTACGATAAGGCCTTACAAACCATGGCCTAAATGTCATGGAAATATCATCTCCGCTAGTCTGGTTCACGCCGTTATCTGAGGGGAGTGTTTTACGTAGGACAGGTAAGTGGAACTGGGTCACTGAGCTTTGCTTCCAATTTGCCACAGCGTTCACAAAGTGTGAATCATACAAGGATTTAATCTCACTTAAGTCCACTTAAACCCCTCTCTGCTGCAGAATGGCTCACTTGAACTGTCACAGGTAGGCCCATTTTATTGTAGCATCTCCCCTGCTCTCCTTACACCAACGGAACAACTATTACAAGAGTGTTTATGAACCTGCGGATTGGCCTGACATCTTCTACAAATCCATCCAAACTCTATTCGATAGGATTAGGGTATTAAGCAACCATATAAAGCCATTAATGCGCCTCTGTCTGCCCGGGACAGGGTACTGTTCCAACCAGGATGAAGGAGAGACAAGGGCACCTGGTCCTATGTTGCACTATTCCAGATCCATTTCAACAACTTAATCTTTATAAGTGAAGAACAAAAGGCAAAAATCAGGTCAAATGCAATCCTACCAGCCTCATCTATGTAAACATGTGGCTTGACAACAGTTTGTTTTTCTACCAAGCATCCATTTAAGTTATTAAGTCATGTTCCTGTTGCTAATCCAGCATTTATCTTCTCAGCTTCTGCTTCAACAGCGGTGACCATCTTGCCTCTGCACTGAAGATTAGGTTATCACTGTGTGCTCCACCTGTTCATTAAAACATCAAAACAATGGCATGGGTTTCATCTGTGTGCGAAACACCCCCCCCCCACCACCACACAAGTTGGGGTGTGCAGCATTAAACAGCGGCATTGTGAGAACATTTTGCGCACCGCATTTAACATTAATAATGATATGAATTTCTGTGTGTTTGTTAACACACTAATTAATATTAATAATTATTAAAACTATTAATAATTGCAGTAGTGTCTTCACCTTATTTCCACCATTAATGTTTTTAAGGTCTTGCAACAAACTTACACTAAATAGTTCATATTTTGTATACTATAAAGGTTGGTTCTCAAAACACTACTACAAGTAATGCATTTGGTAAACTTTTTTATGCAAATCAATTTATAATTTATAGTATATTTAATTTTTTTTGCTATTAGCATTTTTAGCAAAGATACAAAAACAACAATCTGCTACCAAATCATGAGGCAATTAGTAAAAACTGAGTAAAAGGAAAGATTAGTATTAGTTAAAATACTTTAAGATTACAAGCACAAACTCTTCAAAGAGAGCGTTCAGTTCAACTACAATTATTTCTCTGTAACGGAGGAGGACAGATCATAATATTCAAATCCGTCTTTAACCTTTCATAGCAGGCGGATTAGAGAGGAAGTTTCCATCCCAAACTATTCCTCGCCCTCCACTTACCAGCAATAATAACGATCATTATCTCCATTGTGTGAAAACGGATTATTACATCATTGTATAAACCCAGGAACACCCATGCTATTATAAAGTTATTTCATTCACATCAGGACTAGGGTTTGAGAATGGCAGGGGTCCCTGACAGTCACGGAGGCCATCATGGGTGACTGCGCCCCTGATCTGTCATTGTCTGTGCAGCACTGTCTCTGTTCCAGGAGTTCAATATACTTAAGCTGCACACTCTCTCACTTTTGATCTTAAATATTTGATCTGAGGAAAATGAAATCCAACAGTGCAGAAATGTATTCCTCACCCACATTAAAAGAGCCTGTATCCCTGAAGCGGTCAATGGAACATCTGTGGGGAAGAGAACAGAATTTTAGAAACACTTGCTTTGGAATTTTACAGTTGGAATTTGACAGGAAGTGGTTTTTTTTTCAGTTATCAGGAAGAAATACAAGAAATATATTGATAAGCAGCATGGATTTGAACTAAAAAAAAAGAATATAAACACTCTTTTTTGATTGATTCTGGTTATATACTGAAATATTCTATTTACAGTATAAATATAGATGAGGCGTGACAAAGACTCTTTCTAAAGTGCAAGGGTTCAAGTGTCTCATCCCAGGAAACCAACTTCAAACTCTTTCTTCAACACAATCATAAACTTTTGTTCACTAAACTTATCTTGACCTTGTAAGAAATAAAGTCTTTTATTTAAAATATTGCAATAAACCGTGTAAATGTAAAGCCAACATTTCTAAGAAAATTACAGACTAAAGCAGCACACTGCAAGGGTCTATTTTTTTTACAAGAGTTTAAGAACAGCACAGAGTTCCAATTAATCTCAAAGACAAACCAGAGTGCAATTCCTGTTTGATTTACTTACTCTTTCCGTCACTCTTTCATGTTTAATATTTCATTGCAAGGTCATACTTCAGTAGTCCCTGTACACCTTGATTTCTATACCGGTGTGGTTATATTTCTTAAACATTTGCACTTCTTTAATTAAATCATATCTAGATTCAGTCCATCTGAGTCTTATTGACGGCAAGGTCATAAAACTATTAAGAAAAGTCGTCTGTTAAACTGTCGTGTGCAGAAGGAGGTAAAAAAGGTTAATTAGGTGCCAACTGCAACTGTTTCTTGGAATTCTTCCGAGTCAACCTGGAGGGAGAGCAGAATTTCTCCACAAAAATGATTAAACACAACCACACACACAGACACACACACACTTATTTAGAAATGACAAATATATTAGCCACTAACAAGTCTCTACAACTCTTAGTAAAAAACATGATCTCATCTATTTATAAAGTGTATTTAACATCAGTAACAGGTAAAATCTAATTCATTTTAGTCTACAATTTTTACGGCACAAATTGTTGCAAATATAGCCACTGAAGTTTGAAGACAGTTTAAAATGAGCAAACAAATACAGAAACAGAATCAAACTCCATTGTTTGAGTCATAAACTAGCCCCTCCCACAGCTAGTTATCAAACAAACGGCTGCTGATGGGAACGTCAGATGTTTGTCTCTGACGGCTGCATTTTTCTTTGTGAAAATTGTGACACGTTTTATTCCTGTTCAGACAACTTGTTTTGATCTCAGCTTTTATCCCTCATCAACTCTGCCACTTCAAGTTGAGGCATCTGTTCAGAGGAAGATTAGACAGTAGATGGGAATGTGTATTGTGGCTACATTCAGAGGCCCGAATGCACCATCTCAGAGATTAGACAATACAGAGATTTAGTTCGAGACGGTTCTGCTGTTTTAGATTGGTCTTTGTTTTTTATTGTACTTTGGAATATAGGATTTCAGCGTAGTATGTCTAACTGACATCTGCTATCACCTTAAAGACTATTGGTGGATGCCCAAAGGCTAACCAATAATGAAATAAAACGTAAGCACAGGAACACAGGAATCAAATTCAGTATTAAAGATATACTGTATTCATTAAAGTGTTTAAAACACATGACTTAATTTAAACAGCCATCAAACATGTGTTCCTGTGTAGCTCAACTAGCAGAGCACTGCGTTAGCAGCGCAAAGGTTGTAGGTTCGATCCCAGGGAACACAAGTGCTCATAAAATGTATGTGTTGAATTCACTGTAAGTTGCTTTGGATAAAAGTGTCTGCCAAATAAATAAACGTAAAAACACTGTTCACTAAAACATTTAATCTTTTATGCTTTATTTGCCATTTTCTCTAATTTCAACAACATTTTCTGAATGTTCATATTACTTTCTCTATATCATAAAAATACTTTAAAGCTACAGATAAACAGACTGTGATGAACAGACTAAATGACAGAATTTTAATTTCTGAGTGAACTATTCTTTCAGAAGCATCCGTTTCCTGTAAAATACAGAGCACATTTTGCTCTAAAGACTAATGCATCCGTGTATAATGGCTTGTGTGTTTGTCTTTGCTTTCTGCCCTCACTTCTGGCTTTGATACCAAAGATGCATCACAACAAATACTTTTGAAAAGACTGGAACCCTTTCAAATCCGCCTTCCCTTGAAAAGGCCCTGTTAGGTGTACCTGGGGTTGAAGAGAAGTTGAAGAGAGCAAACAAAACCTTTGGCTCCATGGCCTGATAAACATTAAAGAAGTATCCATGGTAATTCATTATTCGCTGAGGGAATTAATCAATTTCCACAAATGCCCTGGCCCTTGCAATTATACTGCACAAAAATGCTATCCATCACTTTCAAAGCCAAAGGGACAAATAGTGGTCAGAGCTGTGAGTGCCGGCTAAATGCAGGGACACAAAAATTGCACTTATTGCTGTCCCGGCATTACCTATGCAGATCTTTATCAGTGGGCCAGTGGCTCTATTGTGGCCATTTTGCTGCTTACAATGGCTTTCTGTACACCCAAGTTATACCAAATTATACTCCCCTCATGCTTAGCTAGGTGGCAGGTTAGAAACAAGCTCCCTTTAGAAGCCCAAAGAAGATTGCTGATAATAGAAGCTTCACATGTTATTGATCTTTTGTTTGTTTTTTTTTCATCTTCCATTCTTTCTCCACCTCTCCAAGGGTTTTTCAAACTGTGACACTGGAAAAAGGCCCAATTGGACAAGGACATAAATCCTGCATGCTTCCAAATCTCCCTGACGCTAAAATAAAATTACATGTATCATCACTATAAACATGCAGATTTTGTAACCCTGGAAAATGTAGACGCAAGTGTTTATTCAAAATAGCCTTTAGTAAGCAAAATCAGCAGCTCTGTGAAAGATTACTTTTGGACTCAAAATCATAGTTCATTCAAGAAGATTAACAGTTATAATATAAAGAAGCTCTCAGACTGTTTCAGTGGCAACAAGCCAGCCATCTGACAGATTCTGCTATGATGCTAACAAATCATGCTTTTCTCTACCTAATGCAGGCCTAAGGGGCGCCAGATTGGGTGCAAAAAGTGAGCCAAGGTCATGGCTCTGCTAGGTTACTATATCAGTCAGGCTTTGACCTCTGCTTCTTTACTCTGCGTTTAGTTCCTGTGGCAATAGTGTAAAGCTGTCCAGGGGGCTATAAAAAGTCTATTAACCACTAAGATGGCCCACTGCTCTACTCTTGTGTAGCCACCATACATCATATGCAGTGAAAAGACAGAAACTCAGTTTATCATTTAATAAGCTAGCCTGAGGAGAGTACATGTGCATTACCTAAAGAAACAACAACTAGAACTGAATATAATTCAAACTTACAAACTTACACCTGAAGATAAGCAAAAATGCTGAACTAAAGCAGGATACAGCGCATAAAGGCCATATTTAACAACAGCATAGGCCTTTAAAAAAGCTTAGCACATTTACTAAATATTGACAACTGCACCTTCCTCTTAGCTTAACTGGTAGAGCATTGTGTTAACACTGCAAAGGTTGTGGGTTTTAACCCCATGGGAAGGCCTGGTCCTGACAAAAAAAAAAATTGTACCTTGAAATTACTGTAAGTTGCTTTGGATAAAAGCATCTGCCAAGTGAATAAATGTAAACTGCACAATTTGCAAAATTAGTCTTAAAAGTTATAGTTTAATTTACTAGTAGTTAGGTGCAAAATAATGAGCGTTTTCAAATATCCTTTCTGAAAACACTTCCTTGTTTTCTATTGGTCAGCCAATCAGTTAATCCTTTTAATACCATAAGGTAAGAACGTTGTTGATGTGAAGATAAACAAAAAAAATTAAAATGCAATTATCAAGCATTGAGTCAGTAAAGACAAAAAAACTGCACAAGTTTGTCTTTGCATTCATAAAAAAAACTGACAAACTAAACTGTGAGGGAAAAGTCCTAAACCGCAACAACCTTGAGGTCAGAGTGGAAAAAAAGGTAAAGCGTCAGATGTGGTAGAACATCTTTGTGCCTCCCTAAAAATGGAGACTTGTAAAGACGAAAAGTGATGGGGCAGATGCAGACAGCCCTCATGTGGGGCCGGCAGTTGTGCTGGATATGTATATCTGCTGATAAGACATTCAGTTGAGAAACAGTATTTACAGAGCCTTTCAGATACACATCAGCCACAGAGAAACAGCTCCGGCCTTCATTATTCCGTGTGAATCTTCCCTCATTTACCCAGGATGCCATCAGCTTTATTTCGCCTCAAAATACCCTCATCCACACATTGCACAGCTGTGTTTGGATGACAAACCAGACAAAGTTGCTGTTGATGGCCAAAATGGATGACAACAAATCTGTCTGGCTTTGATGGGTCTGGTGCAAGACCTCCCAGAAATAAGAAAGAACGTGAAATTAAAGAAAGATGTAATTTTAGAGAATAGATGACGTCATAAAATGTTATTGTCCCTTTTGTGAGCTTTGAGTTTGCTTTGTGCCTTGTATTTAAAGCAATCGAGCACTACCTGTGTTCTTGTAGCTCAACTGGTAGAGCATTGCCCTAGCAGCGCAAAGGTTGTGTGTTCGATCCCAGGAAACACAAGTACTGATAAAAATGTATATCTTGAATTCACTGTAAGACACTTTGGATTAAAGCATCTGCTAAATGAATAAATGTAAACGTTATCTAAACATCAACAGTCATTCTAAAGTGGTTAGTTTTTTGTCTATGCTTCAAAAATGATTTCCTAATATTAGTTCCTCACAACTGCTGTGAAAGGAAATACATAGAGCAGGAAACAAAAGCCATATATGACGGCATCTTCTTCAGTTATGTGAAAATCAGCAAGGAAACACACACCAGTTTTCTTCTTTTGACACAGAAATGCACAGACATTACACAAGGCATACCAATATGGATTAGTGGAAGAACGAGATTAGAGCTCATCAAAGCTGACTGGAAAGGCTCAGACGTTCAGGGCAGACTTACGGCAACAAGACACATTTCATTTAGCTCTATTATTTGTTCTCTGATCACTTTTCTGTTTAAGGCAACACGGGTGAAAGCGTCACACTTCAAAAGGCAATTACTGCATGAGGAACAAATACGTAGCTGCTAACTTGGGCACATTTGCACTCCCCAGCTATAGCTTTGGTAAATAATGCTATTAATCCAAAAGCCTCCATTGCTTTCAGCAATTCCTTTGATTATTTGGTTAATATTGGGTGACACATTTTTCATATAATGTACAGACAATTTAGACAAAACCGTGACACATAAACAACTTGGTTTAAATTCTCTATTAAAGAGAAATATATTGTTGGGGTTGGGGCCTAGTTGTTAGCACACGGTTTCCACACAATTTTTCTGTGGGTTCCTGAGTTTAGGTTGAGTTCCCAAGCTTTTGTACTCTACAAAAGTAAAACTGAAGAAAAAATGATGACTGTATTTACAGTACTTTACATTTTATTCTGAAATCTAGTGCAAATTTATGTTCTCCAATCACCCACTGGCAAATGTTATAACATTCCCTGTACAATAACTATTCAAGTCATGTATGTTAGCTTAATTTTGTACAAAAATTGATAAAAAAGAACCATGCAACTTTTACTTGCTTGCAAAGGTCTAATAACTCCCATGACATTCAAATGTTTTTTTAACAGTTTATACATTAAAGCTTTAACATCCAGATTGTTCGAACTTGTATGACTGGCTCCACTGAAAGCAACCTTGAAAATCCCAGTGTGAACCAATACAATCAGAGGAAATTTTTTTATTGGCCTGTGCACTGTTCAAAAGCCCAGAGCACGTGTCAAGTTAGTCAAGTATTTGCACTATTCACCAACATGTTCTATTTTAAATTGAAGTCATTCTTACGGTGAATGGCTCATTTTAGAATCTCAAAGCAACATAAAGACACGGGATCGGGGTTATCTTTAAGCAAAACCACACTTCACCTACAAACCACACGTCTATCATGGCATTCAGCTTTCGAGGCTATTCTTTCTCATAAAACGAGTGTTCTGTGGGGTCTGTACTGTATGTTTGACCCCGTGTAAGACTCGCGGCGGTTCTGTGCGGAATGGGAGCGTGGTGGAGATGAGTAGGAAAAGGGCAAAACAGCAAGGCTAACGTTCTCTCTGTGAGGTGCCTGCAGACAGCAGAGCTCCCCCACAGGGCTAATTACAGAGCTACCGATTCCCCACTGTGAGGACACGGCCTGTCGGACCCCCATAAAAGCAGCAGACCAGTAATCAAAACGTTTGTATCTCTCTCCCTCACACAGAATAAATAACATGCACAGCTCTGGCCCGCAAGCGTAACAGACAAAAAACATTCTGTTTCGAGCGGCAACAGAGTGACAGACCACTAATTCAACTTCTGCACTATTCACTAAGGCAACTATTGACTTCAGCTAAACATTTTTATCAAACTTCAGACTGAATAGGAACTGAAATTGTTTGGCTTTTATCACTAAACAGTTCACATTCCACAGTATGGCCACCGAATGCCCTTTGAGAACAGCTGTGAGTTGTCTCATCGTTATGAGGTCATCACAGAAGGTCCCGCCAGTGTACAAGATCCAGTCAGTGGGCTGGCTATTGACATATTTTCTTCAAGAACACAGGACCGGGGCAAAGTAAACATTGTCCTGCAAGGCATGCGCTTGCACTGATGCTCAGATGGGCTGATTTCTTCATATCAGATTTCCCCAACATATTTCTGCGGCTGCCTAGACTAAGCAGGAGTCCACGTTGGAAATAGATAACAAGTGTCTTTCACACAGCACCGACACATACCAGGGTGCTTATCTCTGCACTTCCTCACATACCTGTGCAACCAGGACAGGGAGGAGATTGTTACATTTGGTGATTTGTTTTTGCTTTTTGAAGCAGATAAAAACTGCGCATAACTCTCTGGAATCCTGGTAGCATCCAAGTCTGGCTGTCAGCATACTATAAAAAAATGCAATTTTTTTTCACACTCTCTTTTGAAATGATAGAAATGACTTTTTATAAATTAAAAATCTACATTCCTTTTACAACAAAAAATGTGAAAGAACTATGTTCCATTTAATTCAATAGCTTTATTTTCTTTCTAATAAAGAAAAAAAACATATGAAATGCCTTCAAATGAACAAAGGATACAGTTTTTCCACACCTCTGGTAAAATCCTCAAAGCATTGAGCAATTGGGGATAATGCTAAAGTAAAGGTTTACATCCATTACTGACAGGACTCATGTAGACCTCTGAGACATTTGCTTTGCCCCCTAAAACCCAACATCCTGTCAGCCGCAGAGTCTGAACCTCCCATTCATTTCCTCATCCATAATGGCAGCAATTAAAATATAAGGTAAACTTTTCAAGCAGCCTTTCATGACACTGAAAGGCATTGTGTTGCAAATGGGGACTAATGTATTCATCCCTAGGTAAACATCCGTGCCATGTCCCTTCTGCAGAACAGAGGAGAACAAAATGAAAGTGATAATTTCTCCCCCTCTGAGAATTCGCCTCTTTAATTCTGACAGTAAACTCGTGGCTGTTACGGGGTGTTAAGTAGGATTTAAAACTTGTCAGACAAGACATGTTTGAAATTGCTTTAAATAAGAGTACTGTGTTGCTGTCAACCAGAGGCTTAGAGGAACATACTCTCACAATTGAGGCACTCATCTGAGCTCAAAGAATTGTGCCTCTGCTCTGGTTCTACTTTTGCCTTCGTGTGAACTGCCTCCTAACACTGTGATTTAGCCCCTCCTGGTGGTGACACGCGTATTGACGCAAAGGCTTAAAGACTATCGGCCCTTAATGGGGCCTTGTTTATTCTTATAGAAGATTCTAACTGCCTGCTGAAACTTGTCAGTAGAAGGCTAATAAATGTTTAATTTTATTTTTAAAGATTGCAGGTCTGATGCCCATGTCATACAAAATAAAACATACATTTTGAGAATGAAGTTCTAAGCCAAGGTCATGTATTCAGTTCCAACAAACTGAAATAACATTTACCCTAAACACACTGTAAATTCTCTGCCAAAAATAAATGTCTCTGATGTGCCTGCTTGTCAGTATTGGGCCAGCTCTATTTTTAGGATGTATTCTAGACATTGATAAATGGAACCCAAAAAATGGTGAATCATGACTGTGTTGAGGGGGAAAATGTGTATTTTAATAGGGGTTTAATTTAGGCACTTTTTTGTGTTGAAGATTTAGTAAGTAAAAAATGTTAAAAATGTTTTAAAAAGTTGCTCAAATCCAAACAATGAAAGTGGATGGGGACCGGGGACAGCATGTTGGAAAAGAGCAGCTTGGACATTCTAATGAATAACTCATTCTGTGTTCCTTTCATGTTCATCTAAAATCAAATATAGAGTGAACTCACTGTAAGAGCCCTACATCATTGCAGCTGAAATAGCTGGGGAAAAACATGCCAAACCAATATGAAAACAACAACAACATACATGCCAAAGAACTGGATATTGTAAAATCTATGATCAGGGCCCAACACTACAGCTTTAATTAGTGGCCGCATTACTGTAGCAAATAGTCCATTATAATTTGACATGAGGGCACATCCAAATATCTCTCTTTGTCTGTTTGTATGAGAATGACTAGCATATGACATGACATTTTTACATTTTATATGACATGACATGACACAGCAAACATATGACATTTTTAGATAATTAAACTGAGTGAAAAGACAAAGTCATCTAAGCAAGCTCTTTGTATTACCTATAGTGAGCATGGAATTAAATACATATATAATTATACTTAATCATATTTAATATACTGTACATATCATATAATGGTCTCAAACACACTACTGTGACTAGATGTACTGCTTTGCATTAATATCCCTTCCAGCAAATTGATATCATTTACATAATATATATAAAGGATACATTGAACTATATTGCTTACATTCATTTAGCAATTACAGTGAATTCAAGGTATACATTTTTTAAAATGTAAAAGTACTTCCATTCCCTGGGGTTGAACCCACAACCTTTATGCTGCTAGCGCAATGCTCCACTAGTTAAGCTACAGGAACACACGTCGATAATGTTTGATATTGTTAAATTCCTTAGTATCTTACAAATACTACATTTTGTTCAGGACAAACACAGTGAGTATAATACAGAAAAAAACAAGTTCCTGGTGGTCGTGTCAGTAGCCATTCACGAGCTCAGCGCTCAATAGGCAACCTAGCAGATTTACTGCTGGTTCTTCAGCATGTTGCCAGATTTCTCAGAAGTATAAAGAAAAAAATGGTAGATAAAATGGGAGCAAGCACAGAGCTGATGTTAAGAACTAACACTCTGAAGCACCTCGTCCATGATCTGGCAACCACTCTTGGTGTGGCGAGTCTTTATCGTACAAAGGGATTAGATCTCCCAGTCTAAAAGCCTGCAAGTTATTAGCACCCTCTTATACAAAGTATAACAGCAATCCTAAAGACACTGATTGCAGGGAACAGTTCGAATATGATTTCCTTATAGCTATTAATATGTATGCTTTAAATAGAAGCACACCGCTAAGCAGCTTATGATATCATGAAAAGAATGTTCCCTCAGGGACATAATATGCCAACAGTGACAGTAAGGAGAGATTCGTATTTACCCAGATTGGCTGTACTTACGTCAAGCATTCTCCGAGCTTGTGGGAGGGAACACGGGGCAGTGGCAACAGCTCGGTTTCGATAAGCACTTACCATGAATAAAAGACAAGCATGAAAGTGAGGTTTAGCCTCTTTAAAGATTCCTCACCAAATGTAGAGGCAGATAGGGCAGGTGCCTTTGGTTCCGGACGTGATTAGCCGTCTGTGGCTCACTGTTCCGGCAGAAACGAGACATTGCTGAGACATTGTCCAAGCTTGTCCAGGTGGGGGACCTGTCATCCCAAACCGGGGCTTAACAGAGCGCCGCTTCGAGCAAGAGATTAGACCTGAGAATTTAGATTCTTTCTCAATGCATGTTTAATCCAAAGAACTGTTTTTCCCCTTTTTTTCTGTGCTGCTCTCTCACATTTTTTGACTCACTTCATGTCATTCTGTTTTAATAATTTCAATTCTTTATTTATTTTTATCTCCCAACGCTATTCATATTTTCCTCTTTTTCCAGATGAGCCCGGTTTGATTTGTTCTTCATTGTGCCATTTTTCAGGGACATAATGGAAGGCTTTTATTCAGATTTTATGTGAATTGACTGGCACAGTTGTGGGCCTGACAGATAAATACACAACAGTGGATCCGCCATGGCTAGAATGAGCAAGATATTATTGCTGAGGCACAAAAATTCCCAAACAGACACATTCTGAACCTCTATGAAAACGCCACAGTCACTAAACTGTATCACATTTAAACTTGTGTAGATGCTACAAAACAATTAAATACTCCTGTATAGCTCAGTTGGTAGAGCATTGTGTTAGAAGTGCAAAGGTTGTGGGTTCGATTCCCAGGGAGCACATGTACTAGTAAAAGATTTAGAACTTGAATGTACTGCAAGTCGCTTTGGATGAAAGCGCCTGCCAAATGCATAAATGTAAATGCTACAAAACAATTACTAGGATTGGTTGCCTTCAAAATAAACTCCAAAAATCAGTTGTGCAGTTTCTGAGGACACAAGAAAGTTCTGGTTCAAAGTAAATGGTTCCTGAGGTGCAACAATAATATATTTCTGCCAATGCATGAAGAAACCTCTATACATAAGAGAATTTACATGGAAATAAACCGGCACAATCAATTTAACCCCAAATATTATGACCAGCACTTTACAACCTGCGAATCCCCATTCCAACCAAAAATCATTTAAATTCAAAATAAGGCTTTGGACTGAAGACCCCAACAGGTACAAAAATAATCCTTCATGTTAATATCGGTTGTGGGTTTCGAGTAACATTTTTGTACTTAATATAAAATCTGTGGTGTTATGCAGACTGGATTAAAATATGGTAAAATGTGGTAGATGTGGTCTCATAGTTTAACACACAAGGGGCAGAGGAGGAGTACATTTATTTACTAATGTAACATCTAAACTACTTCTCAATGTTGGCAGATGTGTGCAACAAAGCCAACTAGTGGCTAACCAAAACTAGCCCATAAGTAGCCCAATGACCATAGCAAATATCTAAACACAACTAGACTCTTAGGTATTTGCTTATTAAACCCAAATAGTATTTTTTTTTTGGCCAGGAAGTATATATGTGTGCATTTATTATATATAGTTACCTAGAATATAGTATTATGGTACTTTCTATTGTTACATGGAAGATACACCAAACAGCTTTGCAAAAAACGTGCCGTTTCAATAAAGGCTTCGAGGTCATTTTGAAGACAGCCTTCAAGTAACTGCTATATTGATCCACATCATCTTGTTTTCTGACAGGTAGCCATCACCAAATGACATTTAATGACTTGCATGTCAGGCTCAATGCATATGTGGTAATACACCACCAGTAAGAGGACAAAGCTTCTACCCACTCCTTTTAACACTTAACTCCATTCAACCCCTGTGTTTATCAACTCAATTATCCTTCTATCTGCAAGTGGAATACACACAGCCCCCTCAGTCTTCAAGCTATCCAAAAGTAAAAGATGAAAGCGCAGGGTGAAAGGTGTGCAGGCGGGGAACGAGGGATGGAGAAGAAGTCAAAGTGTTTCATTTATAACTGGAAAGAGGCCCTCAGAGACCATTTATACATAATGGGGAAATAATGAAGAAAGATTAAAGCCCTCTGGGACATTTCCGTTTTTTCCCTCCAAATGATCATAACGTACCCCTGTTCACCACAATGGACCCAGAGGGATCTTTAGACACTATTATATACCCAAAAATGAGCCTTGGTGAAAGCTACTAGTCACTCCATCTGTTAAATGCAGGCCGTAGCATCACTGGTGGAAAGGCTTACCTGCAAATTAAGAGCAGCGTCTTTTGTCCCCCTTGTTCAACAGTAGAAAACATGAGAATAGGGTCTATTTCCTGAGTGATTTGAGGTGAGTTAGAAGGTTCAATTGAACCTATCATTAGGGCGGTGATTGGTTTAATGGTTGCAGGTGTGTTCAGTGAAGACTAGCTCTCTACACCTTAACCCCTGACTGAACTGACTAAGAAGTGTAAGACTCTGCTCAGTAGAGTTTTAAGAGGGTAACCAAGTAGTGAAATAAGACATTGTTGACAGCGGCCTATTAGGAGAAACTGTAAGGGCCTTCAGACACTATACAATAAGTGGTGAGACGGTCCCTGCCCTGGTACCAGGCAGCCCTGGTAAAAGCCTTCCTGTTAGCTCAACTGGTAGAGCATTGTGTTAACACTGCAAAGATTGTGGGTTCAATCCCAGGGGAAGGCAAGATAAAACAAAATGTGTACTTTAAATTTGCTATAAGTTGCTTTCGATAAAAGCATCTGCCAAATGAATAAATGTAAATATGATTCATGGTTTTCAATCGATCTTTTCTTGCAGAGTTTTGTTGTAGCTCTGTAGGAAGATGGGCCTCCAAGATTTAAGGATTTAATAAACTTGAAATAGTTGTTTTGAAGATTTAATTATCAAAGCAATTATTAAACTTCACTTGCGTGCCACTACAAAATCCTGAGTATCACAACTGCTTTGTTATTGGGTACACAAACGTAAAATGGAAAAACCTGTGCATTTCAAACTGTGAATAACACAACCTAAACAATTTACACCAGAAGGTCAAAACAAAGTTAACAGGCTTTCGAGGTTAGTGAAAGATATATGTGCTAAGATTAAATGTGGACATGCTAAGCAAGCGGTTTACGAAAAGTAATGAGCATGTTGCAATAATGAAGGCGCTTTGTGAATGAACAGTGATTAAAGAAATATATATTTTAACATGATTATAAAATTTAAAAGCACAGAGCAAAACAGGGCATGTGTCCGTTACAGCCTTAACCTAACTTTTATTCTCCCCAGACACTTCAGGCATGAAAACATACTTTACAATTGTTAGCTTGCTCAGGTATAGTTTGAATAACTCAGGGGACAGAAAATAACTCTATTGTGAGGAGGTAATGAAATTTTGGCCAATCTAATTTAACTTGTTGCATAAAATTTCCAGGGCAAAACTTTTCTTTGCTAAAACTACCTCTTATCAATTCATTTGTATGTGAAAAAAACGAAGGCATAAAATGGGAACAGATTGAACTTGGCATAGAATCTGCTTCCATTGTGCTACAGCAAACGAACGTGTGTCCTTCAAGAAATAATAGCTCTTTGCTTCTCATACCAAAGTCTTGATGCTTTCCCTTGAATAAATCATTCACATCTATTGAATCCTTTTCGTTTCACAACACAGGCTGTCCTTTCAAGATGGAGAGAAAGGACTTTGAATGACTTGGAGCGGGAGAGTTACCTTGCATAGAGAGGAATTAAGGACCAGTAGCCAATATTGTGAATCAAACTATGCCCAGAAGAAAGGATGCATTCTTGTGTTACCTGGCTGGGGAATTAAACCACAATAGACTTCAAACAAGGAACTGCACACAATTCATGGATTGATTTTTACTTCAGGGACCTCAGACTTTTTCAAAACAGACAATATTCAGCAAAAACAGACATGAAGCTGTGAATGGTTTGAATGGGTGATGTATTACCCTTGTGGCCTATGTCAAGGGAATATAGGTACCTTCAGACCTCACAGTGTGACCTCAATCTCTCAGGCATGCATTGTAAAGGGCGGGAGAGGAGAGCGGCTTATTGTTTGTTGTGCTGTTGAGTATTGCACACTGAGTTCTGTGACCATTCTACTGCCTTTCCTTTTCACTTTACCTCACATACTGTATTTACCAAACAAATACAAATACAGCACGAGTTCACACCCATGCAGACATTCTCCTCAGTGTTTTTCTTATGAAAGCCACATTGCCAGTTGTGTCGATGGAGATGTTTAGGTCATTTTCTTCTGTTGCGCTAACTGAGACACAATGTACATTGCAAACAAGAACTCATCACTTCAGTTGACGGTCTAACATTTTCTTGTAAATTGTCTAATTATCTTGGAAAACTGGAATTCTGTCGATGATAGCTAGATATCCAGTCTGCAAAACAAATGTGACAAACATTACATTTATTATTATCCAAAGCAACTTACAGTGAATTCGTTGTATACGTGTTTTTGTCATCAGGACTTGCCTTGCCCTGGGATCAAACTCACAACCTTTACGGTGTTAACACAATGCTCTACCAGTTGAGCTAACGGGAAGTCAATATATTTTAATATAAGGCACTAAAAATGTGTGGTAGGTCACTTCAAAGACTGCTATGTAGCCATATATGATTTAGCAGCTACATATAACACAATATTTGTTGTGCATCTTTTTGTTGCTTTGTTGTTGTCCACATTCATTCATCAGATAATTAAGATGCATGAACTGAATTAGAGGCCTGGATGCAGATATAATAATTGACAGATATGTGTATCCTAATGCAATAGCTAATGCAATGTAGTCGGCTCAGACCTGGTCAAGGCTGCTCTTATGAAGGAGGGAGGAAACCTCAAATCATCCCACATCCCACCTGAGTGACAGTCGGTTGGGCTCGGTTCTCCCTTCTGAGGTCCTGATAACACAGCTTTCTTATCGCCTTCAAGAGGGGAGATTTGGCCTCTGTCCAAGAGAACCAGCGAAGCAGGAAAACCACTGTCTAGACACTTAAGGAGAAGTAAAGGGGAAAAAATGCTCTGTTTGACAGGAAATACTTATGGGGCTTTTCACTGAAGTCGGGTGAGTTGAAGGGCTGTAGTCCAGACAATGTCATTGTGCTGGACCGTCTCACCAAATCCCCTTTTCTCCCACCATTTCACAAGCGTTTACCATGGATCTCAGAGCCGGACTATGGGGAATCACAACTTATATGCGCTATCGCTGAGCAAGAGAGCGAACACAAGCAGAATGGATGCTTTTAGGTTTACGCTTGCCTTTAACAAAGCGGAAGAGAGGAAAATGTGACATTGGGAGTAATACCTCTCTGTGAGGTCATTCCAGTCAGAGAGTAATTTGTTGTTGTATTTAAAAATGTGGATTTTAATAAGACGTCCTGTCCTTTAGAGATCATTTTGTCATCAATTTGTTGTTGTTGGTCAGAATTTGTTTTCCTGTCCTTTTATTTCCTATGACCAATAAACATAAATAATAATATAAAAATTTAGTAGTTTTTCAAAATACTAATTTGAACTCTAACAGCTCTTGAATCTGCAACCACATTTTTAGTGTGCTCTCTCTCCTCTGTTTACAGCAAAACTTCTCCACTTTCAATGGTAATGTAAAATCAATTGATTTTAAGCTAAAAAGCAGGTAGCAATAGCCTTCAAATGTGAGCTAAAATGTTGCACATGTTATAATGCTGTTAAAAGCAATGTTAGCACAACCACACAATTCACTGTGAACTTCTGGTAACTTGTAATATCAATCTCAGGGCGAGAACATGCTTTGAAAAGCCTTTTAAAAAGTCATTTACCCACAAACTGCTGGCAGGCAATGCTACAATGCAAAGACAACTGTGTTTACAGGCTCATCATATGGTTTGGATTTGAATGGCAACCTTGTGTTACAGCTCAGTGAAGCAAGACACACCAGTACCAAAGCAATGGAATAAAAATGTTACTCACTGACTAATAAAACACAGGCCAATCCCAAATGCATTGTCCTTTTACTACACAAAACAATTTAAACAGAAACAAAATGAAGGAATATGAATAAACATGTCAGAACTGGCTGTAATCTGTTGCTTTCACAATAAGGTGTACATATAGATTAGTTCAATAATTAATGAGGAGCTTTTTTTACTCCATCAAACTACGTATTAAGAAATAGAGGAATGGAACGCAATACCTTAAGAATCACTGTAAAGAACAACCCAGATAGGTAATCCACTAATCTGAATATTTGGGGGTCCGTGCCCTCCTTAGTGTCTATGGTGGTTATGACACTGACTGTGTTTCACCCTCCCCAACCAAAGGCAAAGCGAAAGTAATTTCAAAAACACTGGAGAAGCACATATACCTCTGGCATGATTTTGATTGAAATATCACTGTCGAGTTTTGCTTCTGAAAGGTTGAACCCAGGAGGAGTCTGATGAAAAGCACCCGGAATATCAATTAAAAATGGAAGAAAAGAACAGAGCATTCAAGGAAGAAGAGAACAGAGGTTTGGCTTTGCCTTCACTGATTGGTTGTACACATCCTAGTGCCCCCTTTGACCACAGGTTAAGTCATAGGAAGCGTGGGTGGCAACGGCAAGCAGAAGTAATTATTGTTGGAGGCCTTTTAATTTCAGTGGCATTTAAAATGATTAATCCTTTTCTAGGGCTCAGTCAGAGTACTTCATATTTTCATACCGGCCCCTGAGGAGTGATTCACTTTTGAATAGGCTCTCTCGCTCTCTCTCTCTCTCCCTGTTGCTTTCTGTACATTCAGACATAGAAAATGTAACTGTGGCGTTTGTTATTGACTGCTCAGATCACACCGTTCCTGAGTGGAGGAACTCGGGAGGTGTTCACTAATGACTCTGCGTCTTCTTTGTTGTTGAACATCAGAAGCAATTTACATAATTAGGGAAGTATATTCTACTACACAATAAGTCCTTTACTGAAAGAAAGGTTTTATGAGGTATAAATAAGATTATTGTGTTAATTCAGGATCAAATAGTAACTGTTTTTAAAAACACTTAAGGTATCTTTGCAGATAACTGAAGGTGTAAATCTGCAGTTATGTTGTTGATGTTATTTGACTGCTTGAGCATCTAACTCATGTTTCTGACCTGCAATATTACTTGCATCAAGATTATTTACAGTAAATAACAAGATATATATAGAGTAAATAGCTTCTATTATGATAGTTTACGAATTGTTTTAATCTGAGAACTGAAAGAAGGGATTGAATGGGGGGAATGGAGCTATTTGTCACATGGGATGGACGGCCGCAATCTTTTTTCCAGCTTTAAATATTCAGTATTCTTCCTTTATTTGTAATAAAGTGAGCGAAATAAACTGAGCACGACACTGGCAACTATATAATGGAGCAAATATGCAATGAAGGAGGATTTTAAGTGAAGGATGAAAATACGATTTTAGGATATTAGGTTGTTTTTCATAAACACAAGGTGGTGCAAGTTGTCATATTGATATCAAGTTGTCGCATTGACTTTATTAGTTTGAATTTCGTAAACTATATTATTACAATTTGCATAAATAAATACATATTTTTTTAGTTTCCCTCTGTACTGTATAAATATATGTTTTAGAAAAAAATAGATGTTTTTACGGAAGGATATGAACGATCCTAAATGTTCATTCTCAGGTTTAATGAACAATATGTTGTAAATACAACATGTTGTAAAGTAATAATAATAATTTAAAAAATAAACAAATAACCTCTTAGAAATGTTCACTAAAATGTGAATTAAATGGCCCGTTTTTCCATAGTTTTGTATGGAATGCATGGGTATGCATGCGATGCATGGGTAACACTACCATCTAGTGGGCGACAAAACGTAACACCAAACACGTTATGTTTATATTTTACTTTTTGTTTGTTTTAGGAAAATAATACAGATCGTTTAAAACAAATTATTGCTATAAAGGTCTAACCTTTTTCAACGTAATCCTTTTTTAACTGAACACGTACACTAAACAAAGCCTGGTGAGCTTTGCTTTATTGTTAATAATTCTTTAGGTAGGCTATGTCTGTATATATCTGTATAGCCTATACCAGAGAAACAAAAGACAATGAGGTTAAAAGTAGAATGGAGGTATGGTAGTAAACAGGGTAGAAATGAGACAACAAGAAGGGCCAAAATCTAGACCAAATCTATACCAGCAGAAACTACTAGAAGTAAACGCTGGTAATACGATGACAAATCCCAACAGACATGTAGAAGGAAGTCTGGCTCTGCCATGATCTCTGTAGTGTGGCAAATTAAAACCAAATTTCCTCCTGGGCAGCAGTAGACACGGACGAGCAGATACCTGCGGCCGCCTGGGCCTCACTCCAAAGACTCGGCCAAGACAATTTCCCTCAAATCACCTCTCTATCTTAATCTGACAGCCCTCCTCGATTAGGAGGTGTGGAAATTACTTCTCTACCCACCAGCTGTCGTTCTGAAATTATCTTAATTGTACCATGATTATGCCTCTAAGCTCCTATGAGAGCAACCGTTGCATCCTTAAAAAAGTACTAGCAAAGATGGGAAGACCTTCAAAGTGTAAGCGAACACCTCAGAACTACAAGTGCACACACACACACACACACACACACACGCACACACACACACACTGGAAGGCAACTGCAGAACCCTACTTGCATGTTAACACAGGGGTATTACACTGACATGTCGACAAGTAGAGAGTTGTGCAGTTCACTTAAAGGAAAACTCTAAAAATTATATTATATTATATTTATAGGCAAAAATTATATTTTGCCTATAAATTACTCATGACGTCTAAAGGGGCCGTAAACTAATGAACAAAATATCATTTTGGGGTGTAGTATTCCTTTAATGCCAAAAATATACACAACTGCCTTGCTCCAAAGTTCACTGGCAAAGTAATGTTGTTAAAAGACACAAATATTGTATAAAACAACAATATAGAATATAATGACCATAGGCACATTTGTACATCAGTGTATTGACTGTGTGCGGCGCTCCATATGCAAAAAAATGATCATTGCGTTGGCCGGGAATCGAACCCGGGTCAACTGCTTGGAAGGCAGCTATGCTCACCACTATACCACCAACGCACACACTGTTGCGAGCAACCGTCGTCTTAGTCGTGGGACATACAGGGGAAACTTAAGGCATTTTAAATGTGTTATTTTACGAATATGTATTATAATCGATATGACACGTTCAGCCTATATATGTATCTGCTCCTATATGTATAATGTAAACATTTATCCGGAGGTTAACGAGAACTTGCTGAACAAATAACTAAGTTACCGAGATTATTTTAATCATTATAGGGGGTTTAATAAATTTAATCTAACTGTAACCCACCAGAGACAGTTGTACACTGGATCAGTGCTACGCAACAGTAATGGATGCATGTCACGCATGGCACTGCTACCGGCTTCCGACATCAGTGCCGTCCACGTGGACCTTAACCACACGCTGAACAGTGAGGATGATTGTGAAAAAGGACAAATGCGGAAAAATTGGAAAATTGGAAACATACTTGGCAATAAAGCTCATTCTGCGTTTGATGGAAAGTAATATAAAAGAAGGGCTCGTCCGGGATTTGAACCCGGGACCTCTCGCACCCAAAGCGAGAATCATACCCCTAGACCAACGAGCCACACTTCCTGATCACATTTTCTACCTATAGAATGTATAAATAATGTAGAAAGGGAAATGCAAATAATTTACAGTACTAGGGAGTATAATGAATTAGTGCAAAACATACGCTATTATGTGTTATTTTCGCTGTAGTTTTAACTAGTCTTAGTTTTAGTAGTTTTAGCGCAGTTTTAGCACATGAAACCCACTGAGAGGTGAGCGCCCCACATGGCCGGTTAGCTCAGTTGGTTAGAGCGTGGTGCTAATAACGCCAAGGTCGCGGGTTCGATCCCCGTACGGGCCAATGTGTTTTTAATTTAAATTTCGTGTGAGAAATCTGGTGTCAATTTGCCGTAATTCGTTTTAATAAAAATCCTAAATGCTGAATAAAAGTACAACTTCGCCCTACAATGTTAATATGTTTATGTATGTATGTTAATACAATTTTTAATTCAGTTTTATATACTCATCCAGCTTAACCATTGAAACACTCAGTGTTCTGAATACAAACAATGATCCATTTCCTTTCACAATTAAATATAACAACTATTAGCTGTCAGTGTATAAAGAAAGTTTTTACAACAGGGTCAGATACGTTTTCAATTTTTATTAGGCTTTTTGGACAGTTTGTTTTCCAGTGTTATCCATAATTGTTTACTTTGACATTTTTGCATAATTCTCATAAGGCTATTTAAGAGGGCCATTGCTATGGTTCAGACCAACCTGCATAGCATTTGGAAGACAAAAAGGGCCTGAACAAATGATCCATTAGCAAGAATAACAAACATGACATTACTTAATATTTCATTGGCACAAAAGTCTGCTTTTTCCTTCCAAATGTTACATTTTCATTTTTAATAAACATGATTAATAAAGAAACGTGCGCCATTTAGTGTAACCGAGACTTTGAGAACATTGGGACTTCCAAAGCAAATGGCAGTTGAAAATACTTCTGTAGTGAGATTCCCTCTTAAAGTCTAAAGGTTTCAAAGGCTACATGGAATAATTTCCCTGCCCAGATCCAAAACATTAAGGAAGAGGGGGGCGGAGACTACCGAAATGCCTGCAACCAATTGGCTACCCTAGGGAAAGAGGCAAAGTACGGCTGGTTACCCTTTTCCTATGACTGAATTTGATTTAAATCAAAAGCATCATCATTGAGAGGTATACAGTATATTTTCCCCAACCCCATAGCAAAGGCATCTATGAAATAGAGCAGCTTGATAAAACCAAGAACTGACATTTGTAATGAAATAGTAATGAGTTTTTGTAATGGAGTCTTAAAAACAAACAAACAAACGCTTAAACCTGGGTTGTTACACACCTGAAACATTGCCAGGAATATTTTTGTAATCCTTCAATTTGTGATTCTCGCCAACTACAAACAGGTTGATTAATTTCATACTAATTGAAGCAGAACTTTACCACCTGTTCATACATTTACAGGGGTTATAAAGAGAATCACCAAATCAGTTCTACAAATCAAGGTTTTGAGGAAGTGAAACATGTTGGTATATCGGGGTAAGAATCCACATCCAAATGGATCCAATGAGGGACAATTCTAAAGGAGACCAAGAGATTGGAAACTGGAACCGTTGAATGACACATTTCAGAAACGCTTGGGTCCCCACGGAGAAGACCTTGCAGCAGTCACGGGTGCTCCAAAACTGGGGAACTCCTCGGAGCTGCTCATATCTGGGGCCTAATCAGGAAATAACAGGTCAAATCCAACTATCAAGCGTTCTGACTGAAATTGATAAACATTAATCAAGCCCTGCTGGACATACAAAACATTGCCTGTTGTAGACATTAGAATTTAGCAGTTAACACACAAGTTTACCTTTTCGCTGCCAGTGGCCCAAGGGGCCTCCCTAACAACAAAGCCCTTGGATGGGCCACGTGGTTCTTCCATGCTGGAAGCGGAGGTACCAGAAGGCTTCATATAAGCCATTTTGGCTTCATTTTCAACCACATCGGCCATCTGAAAAAAATTAACAGAAAAATACCTTTAAAAGAAGTTCTTTAACATTTTAATTTTCTTGCTTGTCAAAACAGGAAAATGACATACATATTCCTCCTCCAGGTTTAGGAGATGATCAATGGCTTCATCCACCTGCTCTGGACGGCCAGTTACAGTCACCAAATTGGGATTTGCAGCTCCACTCTGAGGGAACCGAACATCAACCTGGAAAGCAAGAAAGTTATTCCCATCTATTAGCATTATATGATAAGGTTCTTGTTACATTATATGACAATATGAAAAGGTTAATCATCTAATTAAATATAGTTTTTAACATGTTTCAAAAGTAGTGACGGTTTAAAGAAATGTTGCATCATCTACACTTGCATTTTACAGGAAATTATAACCTGTACTCACCTTAAACTCATCCATTATCTTTCGAATGCCCTTGCCGCGTGCCCCTATGACGCGAGCATGGACCCTGCTATCCAGGGTGATGTCCTCCGAGATCATTTCCTCCAGTTCATCCACTATAGTCTGAATGGCATCACGTGCTGCCACTGCGTTCTGCTCATAGCCAGTGATAGAAATCTGATCCTAGTGGACAAATTCAAAAATTAGCTTGAATACACAAGCATAGCTTGGAGATAGATCAGTTTTAAGGCTCCACTCCATTACCTGGTTCTCATCATTTTTCTCTGGAAACTGAATGTTGACCTCATGCTCATTGCGGATTTGGGTGATTATGGCGCCTTTGCGTCCAATGATTTTGGGGTGATACTTGGGATCCACAGTGATGGTCAGCTTAAAGCTCCTGAGAGCCTGTTGGCCAGATAGAAGCCTTTGAAACAATGTCCATTGGCTAGTCCAAAACTGCAAGCTTGTGCAATCCTGGTTTCAAACTTACCCGATCCTCCTGTTCGGACTGCAGCTCTTTGACGCGCTCAAGAAGACCCTCTTTAGCGCGGTCAAGGAGGGAGGCCAGGCCAGTAATGGAGATAATGTCAGACTGTAACTCAGGAGCAGGCACTTGAATATTAACCTACAGGAAAGGAGAGTTCATCTTACAGTCAGTAAGTAAGACGCAAAAATGTATTGCATACACACAGCAACATGTCCAATTGCATTTGACACAAACAATGTCCGTTCAATTACATGCAGTGATGCAAATCAATTAGATTAGTGCTTATTAGGCCAAGAATGTCTTCAAATATGGTTTGAAACATGCATCACAGTTAACAAACAAAACCAACAACTAAATAGTACAAACCTCAAATTCATCCATCATCTTACGGATTCCACTTCCTTTCTGACCAATGATGTAGCGATGAAGTTCAAAAGGCACTTCCACCGTAATGGTAACAGGAACCAAAGCCTAAATACAAGAAAATTTAGTATTAAACCACATAATATTTGAGAAAATCAAATGAGCTACATTCATTTTGACTGAGGGAAATTCTTGTAACAAGCCGCACCTTTAGCGCCTCAACAGCAGCTTCACATCTCTCTTTGCGGCCAGACAGCACAATGACGTCACACTTCTTTGGAGCAGAAGGATCGGTAGAGTCTTTCACTTCTTCATTGGTCTCTCCATTCTCCTGCACTGGTGCATCAGACGATGGAGCTGAAGACGCGGGAAGAATCAGATTTGATGCTTGTACAACTGTTACTCTTGACAAACAATGTCTGTTATTGCTTTATTTATCCATCCAGTTACATTTTATATTATGCGTTTTTAAATATTGTACATTTGCATATAAAGCACACTACATTGTACTTACGCTATTCAGTGAAGGTTTAGGTTAAGGGGCGGGCAGAGATTCCAATTAATTACTTCAACTACTCGCTAATATAAGGTGCCAACACTACTCAAAATGCAATATTGAGATGTAACAAATATGCTAATAGGCATGTTACATCATCTAGCACGAGAACTGCAAAATCCTGTGATAAACACTGTATGAGTTTAGGTTTATGGATGGGTCAAAAGTGTACACTGGAAATATGTACAATTTAACAACATGCCCTAGTATACCCAGTAGTTATACTGCATGAAGTTTCTATGCAAGTATATTGTAGTTAAAGACACTTAATATACTTAATTTAATATAAATTTAATACAAATACTTAAGTGGAAAGTGGGACCCTACCCTACTGTCGGTATTACACTGTGACCAACAACTGTTTGTTTAATTTAAAAACTCATTTATTTCCAAGAACATTCCATTTTTCAGGATTTAAAATCTGATAGCTATGGGTATTTATTTACCTTGCAGGTCCTCTCTGTCTGGAAACTTGATCTGCACATTGTGGTCTTTAGTAATCTGCTGTATGCGTGAGCCCTTGGGCCCCATTATGGAGCGGTGGAACTTCTGAGGGATCACACACTCTACGATCACTTGTGCATCCTGCAAATGCAGACAAACATGTAGTCCATTATTACCTCAAATTAACTTCAGTTGTTCAAATGAGTACTGCATTCTTGTAGCTATTGCAGACTCACCAAATCCTCAATCAACTCTAGCAAGCGTTTCTTAGCGGCCTCCACACAATCTTTGGCTCCCTTTAGAGTGACCTTGTCACTCTGTGATGCGGTTCGGGGAAAGCTAACGATAACTCCACCATACTCATCTGCAATATCCCTCAGGACTTGACCACGACGTGCCACAAAGAACCGATGGTGCTTGGGATCAATGGTCATGACATCCTCTACAATGTTATCCTGAAATTGGGAACACTTGACTTAGCATGTTTTGCTTTAAAACATTATCCAGATAATATTTAAGCTAGACGAGGAAACCTACCAAACTCTTAATGAGTGCCTCCAACTCTTTTTGGGCATCTGCAACAGCTTCCTCTGTTCCAATGACTGTGATCAGCTCCTGATCCTTATCTTCAGCCGTTGGGAAGATGATCCTGGCCCCAGTGCTATCCCGCACCTTCTTAATGTTACCACCTCCTTTTCCGATAAGGAACTTGTGGTATTCAGGTTTGGCACGGAGCTCAACTGTGTGGCTTTTAGTTTGCTATTGTAAAACAAACACAGAAACTTAAAACTATTGATGATTGATCCAATTTCATTCTAATCTACTTCTATTTAATTACAAGCACTTTTCTAATAAAAATCGCCCTGGTTATATTCCAAGCACAACATTAGAACCTTTAAATTACTTTGGATTAATCAAATTCTATCCCATCCCTTTAACCACATCAACAACATCCATTTTTAAACGCACCTTCTCTTCTGCCAAGGATAGCAGCTGCTTCTTGGCTTTTTCCACCTCCTCCGCTGGGCCTCTGATTGTCACTGCATCAATGCCAGAACCCTCAGTTGGGAAATGGATGTGAACGCCACCACACTCCTCCATGATGGAACGCACAAAACGCCCCTTGGAGCCAATTAGGGAGTTGTGCAGTTTTGAGGGAATGGAAACCTCCACCTCTGTAATATTTGCCTGCACAAACATTTGAGATTAATCACCACAACTCATTCTATCCACATGCTTCAGAACTGGGATCAGATGATGATGCTGTATTTCTGATAAATCAAAGAGGAATCTCACCAGCTCTTTTTGAATGGCCAGGATCCTGTTTTTGGCCGCCTCACAGTGAACCTTCTTCCCAGTGATGATGATCATTTCTGAGTTGCTGTTCTCCGCCGGCAGGTCAATTTTAGTGTTGGTCTCTTCACGGATCTGAGGACAGAGAAACAGCTTTAGTTAGTAAAAAGGGTGAGACGATGAACCTGAATATTCGAATAGGAGCTACGCACCTTTTTTATATTTGCTCCTCCTTTGCCAATTATGTTTTTGTGGAATTGCTTGAAAATGGGAACGGAGACTGAATAGCTGTTCTCAACCTGGAAAGACATCACAGAGTGTGATTGTCTAGAGTTAGGTGTAGTAAAGCCTTGTGACCAAACCATCACAGGAAAAAAGGCAGTTGTTGGAATTTAATTAATCTAGTACCATTTCAGCCACCACTTTCTGCATGAACTTTGTGCATTTCTCCACCTCAGTGCGAGGTCCACGCAGTTGTACAATGTCACTTTTCTGCGCTGGGTCGGGGAAGTTGATGATGACCTGCAACCAGTGGGCGGTGACTAATTTTTCTAAATATTCCTATATCTAAACACATACAACTCACTACTAACTAAATTTGAATATCTTAAGTAGTAGCTTTTACCTCAGGAAATTTGTCCCGGACTTCCTTAATTTTCTCCCCTTTTTGTCCGATGATGGCTCGATGAAAACGCTGTTCAATTATCATGTCCTTTGTACGCTCATTCTCCTATTAAAATCATGACAACCATGCATTCAGACATTGATCATAAATTCACAAGCAAACTTTACAAATAGAGCCTAAGGGTATTTTCTCCCCACATATTACTGCACCAAAATCTACTCAAAAGTTCAGCAAACAAATGTACCATCTAGAGAATGTAATCATTACCAACTTCACCACAATGCATCCTACAAGTATCCTTTTGCTCAATGCATCAATATATCAATGCATCCTACAACTCATCCAACTTGCCATGCGTGACGCTAGCTCCAGCAACTCCTTCTTGGCCTCCTGCACACCTTGGGGGTCACCCTCGATACGGATCAGGTTACTCTTCTCGTTGTCGGGTGGAATGCGGACCGACACTTTGTACTGCTCTTTTATGCGGTTAACTAAACATGGAGGATCACACATAGTCATGCTATGCTATACAAGTAAAATACCACTAAACCTCACAACTTCCATTAATAACTGTACTTACTGTTGGCACCGCCTTTGCCAATTAAGTGCCTGTGAAACTTGGGGTCCACACTAATCTCTGTGTAGTCCATTCGGTTAACCTGTAATAAAGCAAACATTAAAATCAAAGAAGAGCTAAAAAAGGTTCAAATATAACAGCTACACACTACAACTCAAATACTTTGGATTCTGTTCTTACCAGATCAGTGACAATGGCTTCAATCTGCCCCTGTACTATCTGTACATCTTTGGTGGGTCCTTCCAGGGTGATTTTATCCTCTCCCTCAGTGAACTCAATGTGCACCTGTTTATAAAACAAATGTCATCTAACTAGCCTCATATTTAAAACACAGTTAATCATTGGCATAGCTGCTCTAGAGAACTTGGTTTCTTGGCTTTTCTCGCAAACTACAATTACTATTCATTAATATGAAGAGAACCAGACCTGTAATAAACCTGTAATTTAATAAAAATTTACTATTCCTATAGTAATAGAAGATGCTGTGGTAATAATGACACTGAGGTAATAGCTAGCAAACAGCTAGCAAGCGCAGACAAACCGCCCCCGAACCCAACTGAACTACATGTACTCCAGCCCATCCCTACAAGTGGACAGACTGCACCCAGGGACAGTTCAGCACAGTCAAACAACTCGCAGGTCAAAAGCACTCAGGCATGGTTCAGAGTGTTTAGTGAGAGTGCAAACTAAGACACTAAGAAAACTGGGCCAGGCACATTTGATTTGATTTGAAAAAAGTAGACTCGCCTTGGGCATTTGCTGTGTGATCTTTGCCAGATTTTGTCCTTTCTTGCCAATAATAAAGCGATGAAGCCAAGAGGGAGCAGAGACTGAGGACACAGTGTAGCTGTTGGCCTGTACAGCAAAATATAAAACAAATGTTAAATAGGTCAAAAATTACATGTCCAAGTTGATAGAACTTTTGTGGTTCAACACAATCCTTAGATATAAGAGCATAAAAAGAAATAAATGTACATTCCAACACTAAAACACAGAAGGGGGGGGGAAATTGGAGTTGTTTACCTTGGCATACACTTCAGTGAGTGCCTGGCCCAGCCGGTCTGGCTCCCCACGCAGGATTACTGTCTCTGAGCTGCTGTCGAGGGGTGGGATCTCGACCGAGACGCCGGTCCTGTCCAGAATCTCTTGCAGGGTGTTACCCTTAGGCCCAATCACATACTTGTGCTGAGATTTCTTCACCTCCACTGCAATAGTGGTTGCGTTCTTCTTCTGCAAAAGGACAAACCAAGTGTAAAAACTCGGCTAAAATACTACAGAAATATTCTCAGTGAATTTTTTTTGTGAATCTCAGTTTTTTTTTTCCTAAATTAAGCTGTTGACAAATTACATGGTATTGAACTTCTGCAAAAGTGTATATCTGTACAAAGAAATATTGGTAGTACATGCCATTTTGTTTAGGTACTTAATACTTCACAGCATCTTTGTACGTCTCCTTTTATAATGACGTTTCTTACACTTAGAAATTTGTGCCCTAATAAGGGCATCAGACTAGGGAAAATATGTAAACGAGGAGAGAAAAAAATTGTCTATAAAACCATGACCTGCTTTTCATGATCTACTAGACCAAAAACAATGCATTCAAGAACCATTACTAATTTTAAAAGCCACATTATAACAAATGACAAACAGCTTGTGGTGTTTGAGAGGTTACTGGGGTAACAAGAAAGGCAGGATGTGAAAGTAAAAGCGATTGAGAAAAACTAGAAGTAATATAATTTCTTATTTCTAGACATGCCTAGCATGTTAGCAACACAACTAATACATAATAAGTGGTTGATAAAGTGAAAGTCAGAGCGTAAGTCAACTAACGGCCCAACTGCTCACCTTCTCCTCATAAATCTTCTTGATCTTAGCTATGGCCAGGGCCACCTGCTCTTTCTCCCCAGTGATGACGATCTCGGTTTTGTTCACACTGGGTGGAGGGACGTTGATGCGGGCTCCGGTTTCCTGCATCATCTCCCCCACAAGCTTGTTGTAAGCTCCAGTGATGAAGGGGTGGAACACCTTTTCGATATTAATTCTCTCCACTGCCCGCTTATCCTACAAAACATTGAAATCAGTTTTTTATTAAACACTATAAAAGCAATAACACTAATGTATGCGTCAGTTACAGCCGACTGTTCACAACAGCTACTAGAATAAGGTTCCTCACCTGTTCAGCAGAGATAAGAAGGATCTCATGCCTGGCCTTCTCCAAACCTTCTTTGGTTCCAGAGATCTTGATGTGGTTACTGGGGTCTTCTGGTCTAGGGATCTGGATCTTGGTGGCAGTCTTCAGCTCTAGCTCCTGCAGCTTCTCCCCACTCTTGCCGATGACAAAGCGATGATGTTCTTTGGGGATGGCCACAGTAGCTGAAGCCTGTGGTGAAGGAACTATACAAGTTAGTCTTGCAAAAACACAATGTAGGCAGAATACATATAGACCCACTATCTAAAACTATCACACTACCTGAGTCTGCAGTCGGGACACAATCTCTTTGCGGGCCTTCATGACAGCGTCATGTTTCCCGGACACCATTATGGAGAGGCCCTGGTCCTTAGCCATGGAGAGTTCCAGGTGGGCTCCAGTCTTGTGCATGATGTCAAGACATACTTTAGCCTGATCTCCTTCTCCAAACTGGTTCATGTCCTTGTACTTGCGCTCTTCCAGAGGTACATGAAAAACCTGAAACAAGGCAGAAGTCAAAAACATCAGGGTCAAATGTCAGGGCCACCAAACAAGAGATGACTTGACCATAATTTCCTTTCATTGCTTAGGAACAATGGTGACTGTACCTGGGTGATAATTGAGGACTTGAGGGGTTTGAGCTTGGATGCCCAGGCGTTTCCAGCCTCCTGTACCCCCTCTGGTGATGAAGCCTTTTCAGGCAGAGGGGGAAAGGCATCCTTGTAGGTGGGGAGGCTGTCCTCCTCTTCTGCACGGCTAGTGCCTGCCACAGCAGCTAACAGAAAGAGATACAAGATTAGACATTTACTTCAGATGAGGACTAACTCTGAGAACCAGAGAATTGTTGACAATGTCGCATTGCTCCTGGAGCATCACTCACCTTTGACCTGCTCTGGCAGAAGACCACTGCGGTGCTCATTAAAGCTTTCTTGCGTAAGTACAGCGACTGAGCTCATGGTCGAAATCCCACGTTTACACGGAGTCCGAGTGTGCCACTGAAAAGAAGAATTTCAGATGATTACTATAGATCAGGGTAACCATGCTAGTTTATGCCCATCAGTCAGTCAAATACTAAAACAGGAGTGATTTTAATATGCTGTTAAGGTGAATTCATTTAGGTCAAATTTGCCCATCTGTTACACCGGTCAGAGGCTAATTCTAAGCCAACGTAAGAGGATTTCAACACTAACCCTTACTTGCTTGTTTTAAGTGTATATAGAGCAGTAATTAGAAGTTATTTTTGTATTCTTTTGTGAAGGTCCACAACAAGTGCCTTCATTTAATTGAAAACCTGTATAACCACACCTCTGCAAAATATCTACTGGGCACACTGCCAGCTAAACTACACTGCATACTCCCAAAATAGCACTGCTTTTTAAGACTCAACATTCTTTATTGCCACAATACAAAGTACAGCAAAATTGGAGTGCTGGTAAAGTTAAAGGAGAAACCGACAAAGGCTAGTGTTAAAGTCTCTTAAAGACCACTTGTAACATTCACTGCTCAAATTACAGCATGGAATTGCTATACAATTCTTCCATGTACTTTTGTACTTTAGTGAAAGTACAGTAGTTTGTGATGTAGAGGAAAACCTTTGGAGTCAAATGGAGATAATCGGTTACACAGCTCAAAACAATAATCTACAGATTAAGCAAGGCAACTGAGCCAATTACTCCCCCCATAAAATGCAAACTTCAAGACCCTTTACACAGAAGGTTGTTTTAAAGGGCCTCTACACATGCCCTTGCCGGGGCCTCTTCCTCTACAAACTCCAACTCAGAGGCACAAATACACATATACAGCTCCTTAAGGCATATTAACAGGAAAAGAACACTTAAAATAAATCATACGACCACTCATAAAAAGACAAACAACTTGGACCCTGCAGCTACAAACACAAACAAGACAAACAAGCAGTGAAGACTCTCGCTGTGCCTAATCTTCTGTAAGAAACAAAGGCAGTGGTCAATAATCTTACCAGCTAAATGGTCAGTTACCAGATAATCCGTCCTGTAAAGCTGCCTCTTCGTGTCAGCCTGCCAGCTTTTGCCTATGGAAAAAGGTAACAACATGAAATCAGACTTGATGCAAATCACGCTGCCCAAGACACAAGTCTGCCAACACTTAGTTACACGTGGCATGATTATGTCGCATGGACGGGGCGAATTTTACATTCTGTTACTTAACTGGATTTGAATGATTGCAAATGTGAAGAAATGAACTAAAAATCCCGATCAGGCATCTACCTGTTAATCATCCTGTTATTATAAACACACGAGTTTCTGAAGATTGTTATGGGCAATAAACGCGATGGACATTATCTACAACAACATGCGTAAAGACTGCCTCGCATGCAAGATGTTCAGCTACATTGAAACGATTATTCGTTTGAATAAGTGTAACAGGGCCCAGCAGATATTGCGTCTTGCTAACGTGGCCATTCCTGCGTACGTCAGATTTGTGTGGGTTTAAATATGGCGGATGTTTTTTTCTTTTCAGGAATGACAAACGTCATGAAAACACACCGATTTCATTACGATTAGTAATCATTGTAGTATGTAAAAAAAATCTGATGAAGAAAAATCACTCCCAATATACATGCTGCTACGTCAACTCGGGACACGACATGCTAACGGCTAACAGAGTAGAAGAGACGGATTTCTCATCCTTTACGGTTGACTTTTTAACAAACATTTCCCTCTAGCAATCTTTGGATGTCGGGAGTGGTTGACAGGTACACTTTTCTATTCGATCGAAGTATATCGTTTCATAAAATAAGTACGATTTCTTAGTTTATGGATATAAAAAACTTGCCAAGGCTGAACACCAACTCCAGTAAACTTTGAGCTGCGCGTGCGCGATAGTGACACGTACACCAGCTAGCGCGACGCTAACACACCGCAGTAGCACAACTTTATTCAGACAGATCTGTTGCAAGCCCACCGTTTCGTGAATGACACCGTCCAATAGATTAACACTGAAAACGCAGCCCTTGCCGACCGTTTAGTCTGGCTGTCTTTCGTATAAGATCGCGTTAATAACTGTCCGCACAAAGTCCACGTAGGCATTAGAGCACAGGGTGAAACAGTGGCGAGAAACTGACATGGAGTCGAGACAGCAAAATTTAACGACAAGCTATTCTCCTAACCATGGAGATCCTAAATCCGACAATATGCCTTGCATGTCTTTGGGTGTATAATTATGGCGCTTGATCGGTGAATTTTAAAGTGACTTACTTGTGTTTGTGTTCCCGTCTGCCCTGTGTGGTGCAGAAGCTTGTAGTGAAACTCCACTGGCAAAAGGGAGGAGCGGCTGCCAGTGAATTATATAGCTCGTCCTTCTTCCAATCACATTTCTTTACGTCAGACTCTCCTTATGATCACGCATTTCCTTCTGGAGAGCGTGACCGATTCATTCAGGCTGATGAACACATTTGTTACATACACGTAACAGAAAAGTAACAGGTACATTGTATCTTAAAAATAACAGAGTGCAATGTTAGTACACATATATAACATAGCTATTATAAGGTTGTGTTAATGCATAAACTTACAGACCCATTTGATTGAGCTGTTTGTACCTTTCAGAAACCACAAGATGCGTAACAGTGGATCATTAAAGGTAAATAATGAAATCTTATAACACAAGCACAACCTAACCATTATTATACTGGTTGAAAGAAAATATGTGTGGTATGTTTGTTCTGTTTCATCTTGCATTAGTAAATAAGGTCACAGAAAACACTGAAAATACAATGCTCACTTCAAAACTTAATATATATATGTGTGTGTGTGTGTGTGTGTGTGTGTGTGTGTGTGTGTGTGTGTGTGTGTGTGT
>JBAJNP010003734.1:0-37543 GCA_036877545.1 Yasuhikotakia modesta | reverse complement strand
CATCTAGTTTAAACAACTCACATTGTCCCTTTAAAATCTATTCTAAACTCTTTATATATGTTACTTATAGTTAACGTCTTAAGTTAAATAAATACTTATCTTACAAGGCAAGATATGCAATTATCTCCTCTACAACTGCCTATGGATTTTTCCCAAGGTCTAGAGTTTTCAGGAGGACATGGTTCCTGGTGTTGTGACTCCGCCCAGTTTTGTTCTAGTATGAATTCTTCAGTAGTGTGTGGTAGGTCTCAGACTGCAGGAAACGGGGGTAACAGTCCATCTTCAGGAGGCAGTAAATGCGCTTCTGGGCGTGGGACAGGGAGGTGTGGGATGGGGCTTTTAGGAGCTCCAGGGTAAGTTCTCTGGTCTTACTGTCAAGATTTACCTTGAAGTGGAAAAGAAAGAGATTTGTGTGAAGTAAAGTCACACACAGCAGGGCAACTACAGGTTGAGTTCAGTCAGAAATTCTTCATAATCATTTATCACCTTCATGGCAAACCCATATGAGATAAACAAATACCTATTAAATATATTATACAATTTATTACATGTAGAATGTCCTTCATCCTTTCTTTATTCTTTCTGAAGAACAGACTAAAGACTTGCGCTTATCATTGAATATTTTTGTCTTTGCTGTAGCTCTCAAATTTCATTCAGTTCAAATAATGTGTGAACATGCAGGCTTGATGTCAATGCTAAGATTGAATATCCAAAGACATTTTATATCATGACGTAAATCCAGGCAGGACGTTGTTTACTATACCATATTTGATTTGCACACAATATTGAATTTTAAAACTCTAGCAAATAGATACACACTTTTCTGCCACTTTATTAGGTACACACTGCTTGCACAATTGCCTTAGAGGTATTATTCACCACTGGCTTAACAGACTTTCAATTAAACTTGGCTGCTATGCACTACAAAGGCAAAACCAAAAAAATTGGAAAGTAGTTCTACCTGATTAGAGAAAAGGTCTGTTGTTTGCCCTCATGTCAGATAGGTTTAACACTTTAACACCCACAATGCAGGGCATGTTTCCCTCTATCAGTCCAACTATTAGTAAAAACTCTGGTTTTCATGAAAGCCTGGGAACATTTTCCATCATCTGGGCGGCTTATGCTGACAAATAAATTACTGGGTTCAGGTAGCACAGAGGTAAACATTGTTTATTATCAACAGTTGATTGTTAAACTGTTTAAACACTTTAATTCATTAAGCATAGTTATAACAAGGTGCTGTGAATATTCCTAAGAGATTTTGGTCAATATTGTGGTGATATATGTGGATTTGTTGGTTATATATTCATGACAAATTTCATTTTACAAAAGTGTGCCATTCAATTGAAATGGTTTTCTGTATACCTTGGTGTTTTTTAAATTACTATTGCTTTTCAAAAATCCTTAAACCAGTATAGCCTTTTTTCTCTTAGGTCTGACATCAACAAGACATTCACTCACAGAATTATTAATATTAATAAATTATTAATATTATATTTCTGGGTGTGAAAATCACTTAGTTCATCTGTCAGTTACCCACAACCATGTCATATTCAAAATCACTTAAATCATCTTTTTAACTATGTGTGACGCTTGAGGTTTGAACAATGTTAGATCTTCCTGTCTACATGCTACCATGATTGGCTGATTATATTACCTGTGTTAACCAGTTACTATACAGGTGCATCAAAAGTGGCCAGTAAGTGTACATTTCAATTGTTTCCTTACACAAATCTATGGCATGGCTTCAAAGCTCAACAGTATTGGTGCCCAGTTACTTCTTTTGAAAGGAAATAAAGTCATAATTTGTAGTCAATTTTGAGTTAAAGTTTTTACATGAACTACCTCTTTGAATAGTACACAGACAAACAAACAGCCACATATATAGACAAATGTACCTCTCTGGGGGCTCCCGCCTTGATGTAGGTCTCAGTAATTGCTTTTGCTCGCTTCTGCAGGCTGAATTTGTTGGACGACTGTCTGTACTGCTCACAGGCCGTGTAGAACTGCAGATTTTCCTCACTGAACTCAGATCGCAAGTATGCTTCAAACACTGTTCTTCCCACTGAAGGACAGGTGAGGCCAGAGGGTTGAGGTTAAAAAAAGAGAAACAACCTGTTTCTGTTTACAACAAGTAAAGAACCTCACTTCAGCTCACACTACACAGCCACAGAAATGTGGAAGAAGCACCTTGGACTCCAGTATCTTGAGGGTTTATCTGACACCACATACCTTTCTGGTTTTCTCTACACTCCTAACTACAGGTTGCAACATATTCTCCAAAGAATATTAAACTACAAGATGGTGGGGTGGGGTTACAACATACCTGTTTAAAATTTCAGCTCACCCAGGCAACACAAGACATGAAGTGAAATTTGGTCAATTATTAAAACCAGAGCTTTGGAAAAATTCTTTTAAAGTTCTTTTTAAAACCTCTGCTAAAGTGGAGTCACTTCAGACATGTTGACAGGATGGTGTTCTTTCAATACTTTAAATACAATAATCACTGTAGAACATCTGGTGTCAAGACAAGCAGAACAGTGTCCGGTATTTATTAGAACTTTTTATTATTTTTTTAACCTATTATGAGCTGTTCTATTTAATTATTGAAATTTGCCACCGAATTGTAAGTATTGTTTATATTGTTTTTTTTTCACAAAAGCTTTGCTCTAGTATTCCAAGACATTCTTGTGAACATTTAAAATGTTTCTTTTTTCTTTCAGTCTGTATTCTCTCATTCTGTGGGTGTGTGCAGGATCTGTGTTTAAAGAAGCCTGTTCTTGTTTATTTCTGAACATATATCACTGCATAAAGCTTCTGACAGTTCTACGTAAGGCTGCTAATAGGCACTGTACTATGTTAACCTGCTTTGAAATAACATGTAAAAAAATTATATACAAACAATGAACTGAGTGAAGTAGCTCCTCCTCAAAATGCAGAGATTTAAAGTCTTTCTACAACAACTCTGATAAGCTCCACCGCCAAAATTAATCAATCCCCTCACATGAGCTTCTGACTGGGAAATTCCCCTGAAGTTACTGTCTTCAAGTGTAATTAGAATAAGATTAAAAAAGCCACAGGTGTTGTCATTTCTAGTGCCATATCATGAACTCCCATGACATTGGTATATTGTTACACCCTTACTGTTCTGACAAACTTTAAAGGCACAAGAAAAAATTCCATCATTTACTCACCCTCACATAAATACAAATTATGACTGTTTTTCTACCGTGGAACAAAAACAAGATACTTTAAGGGGAGAAGAGCAAATTATGCAATTATTCAACAGGCAAAAACTCTAACAACAGTAAGTCAGTTTGTTCCTTAATGTTGGGAGGAAGCAGTTTGGAGAGTTTCATTTATGTAATAGATACATTTCACCACAAAACCACAAAACATTGCACCAAGCACATAATAAACTACACAATGGCTAACCTGCATTAACTATTTATATGGACCTGACTGTGTTCAGATTAAATGGTGTAATTATATTCTTGTCATCTTTACTCAAAACAATAGCATTCATAGCACAGAGAGACGTCCAGCCCACATCAAAAACATTGTACTTCAGTACAATCACTTCAGTATTTAACAGTGAAGAAAGTGAATGATGGAGTGCTAACCTCTGGTGTCCAATAAAGCATCAAGGGATGTGGCCCAACGTTCCAGCTCTTTTCTTTGGAGCTGAGCTCTGCCATGGCCCACCTGACTCCACTGTCTCAGGACAGCAATTCGAGAGGATCTCTCCTTTGCACTGAAGAAACAAAAGTGTTAGATAATCTATGACAAAGATATGTGTGAAGTCATTAATGGTAGGCCGACCCAAGAGGTTAGAGATATAGTATAATATAGCAAATGACATTGTTTAGTACTGTAATTTCCAATTGGATTTACTGGTTTACCTGCTTTGAGTTTCCCTGTGTTCTGCACTGGTCAGGTTTGAATGTGAGGAATGCGGTGAAGCCTTGTAGGAACAAAGCCAGAAAACTTGGGATCACTAACATACCAAACTTTAAGGAAGTACGTTTTACAGATAACTTCCATTACATAAACAAACGTCACTGAGGCATTACCACTAAACAATGGAATGTATTCTGACATTGTCAGATCAAACAGTTGCAAAAATATTTTAGAAAATGAAAGGGTTTTTTTACAGTAACTTTTGGTTTGACAATTTCTTAACACAACAAAAAAATTGCCTCCACAATGTGATTCCCATGTTACAACTGTTGGTTCCCTTTTTACAGTGTGCTTCTCCTTTCACATAACTCAGAATTCAAGGGATATGGAGTGAACTAATTAGCAGAACTAGTTATGCAATATAAAGCACTAATTTCACTGTAATTTGTTTTAGGGATAACCATTTTAATGACATGCAAGACAGACATCTTGTGCTGCTTGTATTAAACAAACCAGATATAAAATAAGGATGGCCTGTGACACGTCTGCTTCCTGTTGGGGAAACAATCTTACATTTTCTGGTTATATGCATGCTTTTCATACTTGCTAACTTAAATGTTTATTTTTAGTGATGGTCTGTATGTTGTTTCATGAATTCTGCTGCTATACACAAAATGACATTATGCAACTAACTGACAAATTCTTTTTTATCCAAATCGCAAAAGTGGAATCTTTCTTGGAAAAAATCTTTTTTATTCAATATTTTTGAACGTATACATCATGGAGTTCCCTTATAGATGGAATTTGTTTCATGACTGGCCAGTTAAATGGAAGCATTTGGCAGCACATGTAAAAATGTGACACAGTCAACAGAAGAAACATTGATGAGCTACATAAAAGCTTATTTGAACTTACCTGCCCAAACAAACTTTTAATGTGCAATTTTGCAGCTGTTAGTTTGGCCCGAGCTTGTTGCCGGTGATGATGGGGGGGTCTCGGGGAGACCGGCGAATGGCTAAATTTTGGTGTGGATGATGGTGAGTGAGAATGGTTGTTACCCTCAGAGCTGCTTTTGGTACTTGGAGCAAGCTGACTGTCACTGTAAGCTTTAAAGCTATCATTAAGGTTGGTGACCTTCAAGAAACCAGAGTTCTTCTCCAGGTTCATGAGGTTTTCTGCGCTGATGCTGTAGTCTTTCTTAAGTTCTCCCTTCACACTTTTGGCAGCAGCTGCTGACTGTTCATCTGGGTGGTTCGGATAAGAGGCCATATCCCCGTTTGGCTCATCCTCTGAAATGTCCAGGGTCCCATCTTTATCCCCCTGCTGCCAAGACGAGAAGTCCAAATCCAACAAGGCACCCTCTGAGCTAAACTTACGCAGCATCATGCTAAATTTTAAGAGTAAGAAGGGTGGATGGATAGAAAGAGCTGTAAACAGGGAAATCAGTGAAAAATAGAAGATTAAATTATTTTTAATCTTAACAATATTACTTGCACATTAAGTATGCCTAGCACTCTGTCTGTCTGCAGACATATAGCTCAGTTGATACATCATCAACTACTATAATGTAAGTATGTAGTGTGTTGTTTTATAAATACTAGTATAAGTATGTAGAAGCTATTTCATTACAAAATAACTGCAACAATATTTAATGTTAACCTCGTTAAACATCACTAAATACTGTTAATGAACACTTCATCTGTTATCAAAGTTAGAATATAACCAGCAGGATTAATGTGTTAAGCGGATGCTTTGGTTGTAAGACGCAGAACTTCAAGACGCGAAGTCAATGAAATACAATCGAAGACATGACAAACCAGCAAAACCAGAACGTTGCCAATATACATCATACACACTGATAGATACGATCAACCAAGTGTTTACATTGCAAAACCAAAACGTGCGTGTCTGTTATCATAATACCAACGATACACTTCGTTGCTTCGAAGTGTGTAAACAAACACGTGAATGAACAAACAAATCTCACATTGAGGCGCTTAAAAATGGCTCACATATGTCAAAAATACCTTATGACAAAACCTTTCTCGTCTCTTCATAACAGATCGTCACACAGATTTCATACCCGAGCGCTTCGGACCGGGTTGATCTTTAAAGTGGAGTCACTACACGCTGTGATATTGGAAGCGATTAGATCCGAAACAAGTGGAGTCTTCCTGTGGCCGTCAAAATCATGCATTTCTCGTCCCCCTTTTCATTTTACTATTGAATGACATAAGCGACGCCCGTTTCTTTTGTCACACCCCATAGTTCAGTCTGGACTTGCCCTGCCCAAATACTTGGAAACACAAGTGACATATAATGACACGCAAAGCGTTTTTGGGTTCAAAGTGGTGACCGACCTCAGCTACACGTACAGTACTCTTCCTGCCACAAACGTGATCCACAACTGTCATGAAAAAATAAATTAAACAAAATGAAAACTTCTTAAAACAGTAAAACTTCTGTTGTATGGATGTGGTTTAGAAGATAACGTTTTTATAGTAATTATAGTTATAGTAGTAATTTTAGTAATAGTATTTTTACATACCTGCGTGGTTGACAGATATACACATGTTTATGTATCAGTCTGGATGTATAGGATTATCACGATTGTATTACTTCAGAGATTGCTTAATTCATAGAAGTATTGTGATAATGCGAAGTTAATAAAATTGTCATATTGAACATGTTGTGTTTAACGTGGTTGAGATATTATTTGATTACTATTGTAACCCTTACGAAAACAGTTTTTAGTAGTAAATGTAGTTACCATGCATTTTGATTCACTGTTTATCATTTGAATAACTGCACTTTGCTACAAAAAAAATCGGTTAAAATATGGCTGCTGTGGCAAATACATAGTTAATTTTCGCAGGGGAAGATTGTGGGAAGACAAAATTTGATTTGAAAACAGAAACACACTGTTTTCATTTAATAGTTTCGAATAAAAATTACTTTTATGGGACTTTTATTTTGGTACGTTGGCTTTACCCTGTTACACCAATTCATGTGAGTTCAGTAGATGGAGCTGTTGCTCAACGCAAGTTTATAGAGGCATTATTAACACTATTAACACCCTACCAGGATGCTGTCGTTGTTTAGATAATACTAACAAATACACAATCCTCCAATCTAATTAAACACTAATTAAAGATAGTGCCACTGCTACTATTTAAACTTGGTATTTGTTGGGTCTGTCTGTGTTTGAGGCAGTCAGTGTTGGCCAGGTTCCTCCCAAGACTACTTAAATCAACTGCTGATCTTAGTGTCACTCTTGGGATTCTTTCTTATCTGGCTTCAAGCAGTCTTGCAGTCAATGTAGTCTTTTCAAAGAATACACTGTTCCTCACACCAGAAAATCCTTGAGGAATTTTGCAGTCTGGTTTAAGAACACTTTTATACATGGCTACATTGATATGTGGTCTTGAATAACAATGTAACCAACAGCATTTAGTATATTGTTCCTTTTTAACATTTAAAGACAGATTAATCTGTATATTAGGAACCATTCTGCCGGACATTTGAATAAGAGGGAAAGCTGAAAGAAATCCAAAAACAAGCTATTACAAATGAATTATTGCCACATGTAGATTCAACATTGTGAAATTAATAAAGACATTACAAATGCATCTGTTTCTAGCTGTTCCACAGCACTAAAAGCTGGTATTTTGGCCGGTATTTTGACTTTAGATTATGCAACTGTGACTTTTTTATTTACATTTGACAATCTCTTGTTATTGTGCAAATGTTGTTGGGCAATTATATTGATTCATTTCCATAAAGTGAAGGCGAATGGGGACCAGGGCAGTATATATAAAACAACAGAACAGAATAATGTTTTTTTATGTTTTGTTTTGCAGATACTAAAGCCAAACTCCTTCAGTCTGTGACCACATGGGTTTCATCACTGACTGGTCCAGAACTCTTGACAGGGTTGAAATTATTGATTTTATCCCATTGTGAAGTTCAGAAAGTCAAATGTCTTGTTTGGTATTGAGACTCAGTAAAGCATATTCAGCATTTACTGAAGCAGATGAATGATGCAGGGTTTAGGGTCTCTGAACTGCTGTCTGTAATGAAAACCAATGCATCATTCTTGATCTTCAGTGGACCTGAACTAGCAGTTAATGATTAACATTCAAGACTTATGGTACATTTACTTTCTCATTTACATCATTCAGAAAAATACATTAATTTAAATGAATAATTTATCCTTTGTTTAGACAAATGATCTTGAGCCCATAAGCATTATAAGCGCATTCAGTGAGCTGTAAAATAGCAACACTGCCTTGTAAATAGATGCAAGTGTGAAATGATTAGTCAGAAATGTCAACAGAAATGTGTTTATCATTATAAATGTGTTTATCAATATAAAAGCTAAAATCATCATAGTGTGACAGTAGACATTTTAATATTAAGAAAACTAATTACTACAACAAAGTGATTTCAATCAACTTACTCCAAAGAAATTAATGAAAGAAAAGAACGCATAGACAATGCATATAAATAATAATAATAATAAATATTGACGTTTCATACACAAAAACAGACAACAATGAACGCAATAATAATAATAATATTTATTAAGTAAATTTTTTTTACTGTTTTTTTTCTCCTGTTTTTAGGACTTGGGCAGTTTACAAACTCAGGTTTATACACTGGTCATGCAAGGTCACTGGTTAAAGTGATACTACGATAATAACTTCACTAAATATTTGCTGCACGTTTTTCTTTCAACACACCTGCCACGCGCACGCTTAGCCTGTGGTGTCCCAGCAACCGCAGACGCTTACGTGTAAAAATTTAATATAAGCCGCTTAACCGATTACAGCCTGACTTAAAATGGATGTTTCGCTCGATGCAAAGATCAAACCACTTTGCACTATGTCTGCATTTAGCTATATACCACCAAGACGGACAGATCCTAAAGAAATGCGATATTTTAACACCAGCCCCAAGGTAAGATCACTTTGGCAGCTTTTCGACACGTATGACGTACAATTACCATTCCTTAATATTGGTTTGGACATATCAATACCTATAAATAAACAATAATCATTGAGTACACATTAGATAGACAGTGGCTACAACATGTTTTTACAACAGGTTTACTATTTTACAAATGAATATTTCATTTAGAAGAGTAGTGTCTCAAGTGATTCCATAACTCCATAACATTGTGCATGTCAGTTTTATTAATAAATGTTACATGGATTGATGAGTCCAATACTATCACAATGTATACATATTATATTACATATTATGTGTGCATATTAAAGTGCAATAATATCTAAAACCAGTTTTAACCAGCATCAGTTTAATTTTTATGTTGGTCCAGACTGTTGTAAGTAGGTAACACTTGACTGGTGTATGAGAAAATCCATGTTTATGGCCTCCCTAGCATTGGTCAGCTAATAAAGCTAATCAACCACTAAGCTAGTAAAGAAACACCTGTCAGGGACAAGCACACATCAGTATATGTATGCTGGTGGTCATGCACTTCTTCTTCTTGTGAAATAGGCTCCAGAAAGGTCTTTGTATGACTGCTTACATCAGATCACTGAAGGCTACGATAACAAACTCCACAGAGATGATCGACAACACTTTAAGGGCCGTGGACTAGACATCTTTAGTGAGGTGAGTTTCTCATGCACTGTGTGTTGTCTCTTCAGATCCTGATGTATTACATCACTATGTTACCATCTCAGGAGTCAGCTAGACCAGTGCCTGTTCTTTCCTCCTCTGTGTATGGACGATTTCCAGCACCACAGCATGACCCGGGGAAGAAGTTTGCACGCGTTGCTCACATTAAGTCTGATTTCTACAGCAAAAACGGAATCACCTGGACATTGGAGGAAGAATTTGGATCTGTGGCACCTGTCTAAAACGTACACTACAATCTGTGGACAATAAAGCATGCAAAATACTAACATCTGTCTGGTAGAAGTATCTGATTAAACTAAAATGATTTATTGATGTTGATTTACTGAATATGTGTTATGTTACAATTGTGTTTTGTTCTGGGTTCAAAGCAGGTCAAGTTTGGTACTACAAGCAATAATTTTGACCTGTTCCTTAGTTTGTATAAACAAACAAAACTGTGTTTTGTAATGCACGGACAATAACGCACAAACAAGGTTTTTAAACCAAAAATGTGAAGAAATGTGAAAAAATGCTACTATACAAAAGAAGGGTCTGAATAATCTGTTTGGTGATGGGAATGCTGTTCTAAGCAGAAGGATGTCTGGTTATGGTGACCAATATAATTCTAGTCCAAATGTAAATTTTTTGGTTGTTGAGGGACTGAGGGACAAATAACAATGATTGACTGTTGTAAGCAACAGATGCTGTGCAAAAAGCTAAACCTGTTTTGAACCAAATATAAATATATATTAAACACTATCTATATGTATTTTCATTGATTTATCATCAATTTCTTAATTGCTGTGTGCTTCTACCACTTTCTCGCTAAAGAATAATTTTAAAACAGACACATTAACATTTATATAGAAATTTTAATGGATAACAAAGTGATAGCATCAAAACATGTCCACCTTTGTAAATATTTATTTATTTTACAAAAAATTTTAAATTATGGATTGGGGAACAGACAGTTACAGTTACACTTAGCCATCTATTACTTATAAAGCAATTCAATGAAGTCTTGTATGTGTTGCGAACAGAACACTGTAAAGTTCCACTAATAGGCCTACACTTGGTTTGGATATAGGTGGTGTATTTCACTGTACAAGTACTGTACAACTGTATTTAATCGCTGTTTGACTTGTTATGTCTGTCTCTGTGTGACGGAAGTTCAAGGCATAACATTCCCTTGTGATAAAGATCTGCTCATCTCAGTGTGAACGAAGAAGGTTTTGAGTTCTCCCTTCCCTTTAACGTTGATGATCCCACGACAGGAACACATGTACCCCAACGTCTGTAAAATCCGGCTTGTTTCCTCTGTGACCTGGAGAGGAAAGAACAATAGATCCACTGAAAGGCTCTGAAACGCTCATCAATAATGCAACACAAACCACATTCAAAGTAGGTCAGAAGGATGTACCTGTATTTTCCCAAGTACTCCAGTGCTTTCCATTCTACTGGCCACGTTTACAGTGTTCCCCCAGATATCGTATTGTGGTTTCTGTGCTCCGATCACGCCTGCAATTACTGGACCATGGTTTATTCCTGACAAGAGAGGCCGGAAACAATTAAAACAGAGATTCTGTGCTAACTAGCAATCACCGGGCTAACGGTGTTAGCACTTTGTTGCTAAGTTCCTGTAGCTCAATTGGTAGAGCATATAGCGCTTAAGATTAGGGCAGCACACAAATGATAAACTGTATATTTTTAATACACGGTTAGTGACTTTGGATAAAAAATTCTGCCTAATGCATACATGTTTATTCTAGGTCTGTAAACACTGATGGGTTTTCCTTACCCACTCGCAGCCTGAAGTCATTGAAGGAATGTTTGTTGATGACATCAAGCTTCCCCACCAATGCAAATGCAAACTCCACCATTGTTCCAATGTGCATATACTGCCGGTCATGATCCTTTAGAAGCACCACAGCAAAACATAGTTTCACTTGTCTGACATCTCATAATAAGATCTTTAAATAAACTAGAATAGCTTTTAAATAAACTTTTAAATAAACAGAATAAACTAGAATAATCTTATTTTCAATTACTGTGAGAATAATGATTTAGGAATAGTTTACCTGTGAATATTCGGGACCAGGGGTTACGTTCAGCCCGGTAGCAGCCATGTATGTGCTGCCGATGGTTTTGATCTTCTCTACACCACTGAATTTGGGTTTTGACAACAACTGTCAGGAACAAGAGCATTATTGTAAGGTTACAAAGTTCAAAGTTTGGCCAGTAGTTACAATTAGGAGTGATTTATAAACCATAACATACATTTAACATTGGACTTAATTTATGTTCTAGTTAATGAATTCTGTTAATTACTTTTGTTGGGGATATATCATACATTATCATATAACTTAAATTTAAAAAAATCGAGTCAGCTTTTCCACAACACTGCAAACCACGCAGCTCTGAAAGTTTTATTTGTATATGTATTGAGAAAAGATTTGTAATTTGAAGATTTGTAAATTCACAGAAAAACGTTAAACAAACTTGATGCTTGTGAAGCTAGACCTTTAACATCTTCAGTGCAGCTTTGCACAACGTTTATAAAACTAAAATCAACATTTACAAAACATAGATGTGTCTCTGACTTTATACCTCATCAAAATCTGCAATGATCTCATTAAGGAGTCTGAGACATTCCAGGCCCTCCTTATTTACATCCGATTCTGTGTAGAATTCCTTAAAGTCTGGGATAGAGGCAAACATGACACACACCAGATCATATGACTGGTGGTACAGGTCCTGTAAAAAAACAATTAACATACATAGTAATGCAGAGAGATGTTATTTAGCTTTGATGTGGGAGGCTAAAAGACATAAAATTTTGCACCATATTAATTATAAATGTGTTCAAAGTAAAAGCTGCTGCTTCTACAGTCGACGTATCTGCAGTCATTGAGGTTAATTCAGTAAATTAATCAGCATATTATGTAGCTAATTCATGATTTTAATGAACAGACAGCTCTATAGAACAACAGTCTCACCTCGTTCTTCCAGTTACGACCCAGGAAATGCTCAGCCACGTGGGCAGGAAGAACGTTCTCTAGTAGAACCCGGTTCAGGTTCTCCATGGTCTCGATCTCCTCGCACTCCTTCTTAAACTTGTTCCTCCAGAGGAAGTCTAACCTACAGTAATATTCATTCTGTTACAAGAGGACAGAAGTAAAGAGATGGTACACATTTGATCACCTCATGTGGCTTTCAGGATGACAAAGAAAGCAGCAACAAATGCACACAAGGACAGTTCATATATTTACTTATTGTTTTTGAATAAAGGGCTGTTATCATGAAATGTTGCTTTAATTTTCTCTCTGTGGCCCCTTTGTGTTTGTGCAGACATTCATCACTGAAGAGTTCAGGTAAACCGATTTTTCAAATCAGTGGAAATGACACCTTGAAAGGCATTAAAAATGCACACAGCATTATTCTCACCCCATCTGCATCTATTTTTATTTGTTTCTCTTTATTGTTCGTCTCTGTCATTGCTTTGGAGAAATGTCTGTGTCCTTAGCTTACCTATCACTTTATCAACAAAGACACCACATTCCTTAAGACTCAATAGCGATACATTTTAAATAGAGTTCATTGGATGCATCTATTATTTAAGTATCTTCAAACAGAATTAAAAGCAAGCACAGAATGAAGTCTGACCCACAGCCGACCTGCAGAGACGGTAAGAGGGTTTCTTTAAAGGCTGAGAAACACAGTCTTCCACACATGTTGTACTGTGGAGAATTAATGTGCTTTTCTACAATGGCATGTATTGAACCCTTTAAGTCCCTGGGAACCTTAACATTATAGTGGATGAGATAATTGTACTGCCAGACGTTGTGAAATACTGATATAAAATACTGAATATTTTGATGACATACCTACTAAAGTTATTTTTAAGTATTTGTATGTTCCAGAAATCCTAGTAAATCAGAGAAATTGCATTAAAAGAAACAGTTCACCAAAAATGAAAATACTCAAAATAATTTTCTCACTTCAATGTCATTCCAAATTTATCTAATATGTCTATCTAAAATTGTTAGCTGGAAACTCTCAACAGAGTGATGTTTCCTCTTGTGAAACATAAAGCAATAACATCAACATCCATCTTTGTGACTGAAACTGCAACCGTCAACATAATGTTATTGTTTATTGCTGTGGATGCTAATGTAGCTAGCATTATATTATCTTTATAGTTATTCTTTTTGGTAATGGGCCTTCAATTTCTAAAAATATTCACTTTGAAAGTATAAAATATAAAATCTGTTTAAATGTCTAGAAACATTTTGAAGCACTTCACACTGTTCTGTTCCAGCCAATAAAAACCTTCAGGGACTGAGAGCTGTCAAGCTCTGAAAAGGAGGGGAAAAGGTTAAAGCCATATAATGGCAAGAAACTGAAAATTTTGCTTTCCATCACAGCTACAAATATCACACATATTTCTGCTTATTTAAACTTGTTGTGTTTGAGAACTTCTGGGTTAAATTGGGTGCTTCTGCATTTTAGAGCCACAAGAGAATATTTGGAATTTATCACAAAATAACAAAACTCATTAGAGAAACTAGTGAACAATCAACCCACACATGTAGCAGCAGGAACACTATGCAAACCACATCTGCTTTGTGTGACTGAAACACTCACCTGCCTCGCCAACACAAGCAATGTGATGAAGAAAATGAACAATGACACAGAGCCCATGGTCTTCAAATCCTTCAGAACACCTGGTCTGAACACAGAAAAATATAAAGACAAAATACACAGACAATATTTTTGCTTTTGTATTGTGTTTATAAATATGTGTAAAACAAAACCCCAGCAAAACAGAGAAATAATGAGAGAAAAATGATCAAATTATCACTAAATCAAATTATTGTATGATTGATTAAAGTTTCTAAAATTTACTGGTTCTTATCCATCACCTAAAAAATTCCAGAACACAAATCTACACAAATCCTAGACCAACTGTCAATCCTAATTCCAAAATATATTACTACTATCTGGAAAAATTACTGCAAATTCCCAAACTCTATTTAAACAATTTCTTATTCCTTTAATACACCCTCAGCATGTGTATGTGGAGTCCAGTACCGGTCTGGTTGCTGGGTTCTGTAGAGGGCTGTGCTGTAATGATCCAGTACTGAGGCATGAGTCTGGAGAATAATGATATTATAACCCACTACTGCAGCAAGCATGATTATCATCTTCAGCTCATAGTTTATCCTCAGGAACACAGAGCATGAAATCAATCCCAGAATGCAGCTGTAGATGAAGTACTGTTGGGACAGAGACAGCCAATCAGATTTGCATGCAAGTTCATCAGCGCCGACTGCAGATAGAAAATCCTATCACATTTTCTTCATACAGAAATTAGTAATGATAATTGCAGATTATATAACCACTCATAAACATAATTTTGTATTTAAAAAAATATTTTAAAATAAACGTTTATGTTGGTGTTATGTCCGTTTTATATTTGCTAGTTAATAAGAAATTAAAAAAAGATCTATAAAGAAAATAAATAGTAAAAATACATTCAGGGCCACTGAAAAAGTTACTACAAGTTTAACAATCTAAACAAACTCTCATGAGTTTAGATGAGACCTTGAATATTCTTTTAAAAAGACATATTATAACACAACACAACATGAAGCCCCTCAGGTTTTATTGATGTCATGGTGAGTTAGGGATATTGCAAAACAAAATTTTCACGGATTGGGTAGAAATGATTTTACTTTAAAATGACCTTTCATAAAACAGACTCTTGCTTTATTACCAATGATGAATTCACATCAAGAAATATTCCATTGCGCAGTGTTGTTATCTGTAGAGATCTGATTTGAGCTCATGTTATATAAGCACGACACAGCTCTCATGCCTGAATGCAGTAACTGCAAAAATGTTTGCTTCCTATCGCAGCTTAATATGTAGACTATAAATAAGCCATTTGTACTTAAGGTCCCACCAGCCAGACACAGCAACACTTTTAAGCCAGACACAAACACTTCAGTTTTTTTAATGATGAGAGTATTGGGCTGATTGATAAAAAACCTGTAGAAAACAGTAATTGATTTTGTAATTCTATAAACTTTGTGTAATATTCCTTTCTGCAATATTACATTTAGTTTGTAAACTTGCAGCTATTTAAGACCTTAAAATGCAAAATTGTGTATATTTTGAATAAGGCAAATTCTTGTATTTTCCAGTATTTAGCTAAAACATTGTTACAATGACCAAATGGGTTTGGTCCTAACCCGAATTCATGAGCCCCTGGTTTAGCTGTGGAAAGCAACTTACTGGCAAGTAGAATTTGTTGTTTGCAGAGTTTGTGCTTTCAGCATACGGAGCGTCCATACTGCTGTTAGACACGTTCAGTGGAGCTGATGTTACAATTCTCTCATCACCCAAGAAGAACTTACAACACAACAGATGGAGGAAAACAAAATCCAGATTGTTACAGAAAATCACCCTCAACTAAATACATCTGTTGCATTCAAACTAATATGTTTAACCAAGCCATTATCACTTTTTTACACAAGTGTGAAATTGAACACAAGTGTCAAGCTATAAGCATGAGTGTATAAGTAGATAGCAGTGAACACTTCAATTGACCAATTTAATCAGATACAAAATTTGTGGTAATGGGCTATCAATTTCTAAAAATATTCATTCTGAAAGTATCAAATATAAAATCTGTTATATTTGAAAAAAATGTCTAGAAACATTTTAAAGCAGTTTACACTGTTCTGTTCYAGCCAATGAAAACCTATTTTAACTATTAAGCAGAATTAGCTCTGTTTATTCAAACACACACACTGCACAGCAATATTGATTTTTTTCGGCATTTAAAGAGCACATTATTGGCCACAAGAGGTTGGAAAGGAAGGACAAGGGACTTTTAATATTTACATTATTTCTCAAGAGTTCCCTGAACTGCAGAGACATTAAGACACTACAGCTGCTGCCGATCTCAACATAACCATGTTGATATTCAGCTGAAGCAACCGTGATGAAAGAGCTTTTCTCATTGAACACACTCATGTGTGGAATCACAATTATTACAAATGCAGTTCAGTTCAGTTGATGAGCATTAGCAGTAGTAGTACTACTCACCATGTTGAACACAGCCATTACTAGAATAAGTGCAGTGGTTGCCATGGTGAGCACGAGTCGTATCCAGGGCTTGTTGGTGATGACTTTGGAGGAGCTGGGGAGCCAGGGCATAGTGCAGGAGGCGACTTTGTCCCATTGCTACGGCAACAAGAGGAAACTAAAAAGAGCTTTGACTCCCACCAACGTCATTAGCATATTTGCTTCTATTTCTTATGCCCAGGGTCATGACTGTACTTTCCAAGTAAAGAACACATTAATAAACATCATATTCATGTGAATGTAATAACAAAAAAAACAAAAATAAAAATAAGTGATCTGTACACTGGTGTCAGTTTTTGAGTTGCATTTACAAAAAAAATTTATATAAATTGTTTAGATCATTAAAAGTGGGCATCCATACCAAAACAGAGCCAGACCCGAATGTGGTACGCAGTGAGTTTTTCAAAAACACCTGAAATAAACATCTTAGGAGGAGGTTAAAGGTCAAAGTTATCCTTCAGAGTATTTCAGCTCTTCACAATGATGACAACACTTTGTCAAAATGTTAGTCATTTGATTATTGATTATTACTGATTATTGCCTTTAAGTACTTGACAATAGTACTATTAGCAATTTTTGGATTTGACAATAGTACATGTGGCCTAGATGACATCTTCCAAACAGGAAAGTTGTTTAGAGTAAGTTGTTCATTTTTGTTTACTCGTTTAATAAATATAACTTTTAAAATAAGATGAAGTTACAGGGTAATATATGTTTAGCTTCTGCTGAAAGAATGTCTTTATGTCCTTCAATAGACTAAACTTGATGTCCTTCAAGAGACTTACATCTGTTTGTTAACTACTTGTAGTTTTGAATGCAGTAGCGACACCCGTCTCGCTGTGTTAGGGTCGTGTCACTCCCTTTGCATTCAATAATGCTGGACTGTCCGGATGAAACTGCAGCGTTACAGCATTTAACAAAAACACTCAACCTCGACTGTATAAAAGAACACTTCATACCTGAATGTAAAAAGATTCAAAAATAGTGGAATCAAACAAACCGCTCTCGCCAATTAATTGTGTGCTAGTTACATCATCTGCTTTCAATGTTTAAACACAGCACAACTATGAGATGAACTCAGCCTCTTTCATTTATATTAAATCATGTAAGACCAATGGTAAGTAGGAACTAAATGGAGAAATACTCTTAACTACATTCCCCAGAGCACTAGACGCTCACGACACATACAGCTGGTTGTCAGTGGCCTACAATAAAAGAAACACAAAACATGAAAAGCCAAAGAGCTTTATAAAAATAGTCCTGCATATCCACTGTCCCCAAAATCCACAGGGACATGAGATTTCTGCCATCTGGTGAGAAAAATAGATCACAAACACGCCAGTGAAATAAATCATCAGTCAGGATGCTATTTATTTCTGACACAAAAATGAAGCGAGAGGGTTTCTGGGTCGGAGCGAGGTCTCTGCTATTACTGTGGCCTGTTTTTACTGTTTTCACATCATAAATACTGTATCTAAGACTGAAACCACTTGGTTAATTAGCAGATTGGGGACAGAATATGTTGAGCTGGAGATTTAAAGGTATGTATTCCCTTCAAGAGCTGTGAAAGATATTCCAAAAATATATTCTATATATTCTCCATATTCTAAAAATATAAAATTGTTTCTTCTATACACAAACAGGTTACAATTCTATTATCAGAATTGCATAGATAAGGGTGACTTTCTCAAAAACAGTTCTGGGTCACATTTCACCTAAAAAATGGTCTATTTTTGGAATAAACTACTTTACATACTTTCTTCTTTTAAAGACTTTATAGACTATAAAATATTTTTCCACGTAAAAAGACAGTGTGAATTATATTCATGGCTGTATTAAAAAAGTAAACCATTAAAAATACCCTAATTCAATCATTTTTAAATTAAATACATTTATAATAAATTTTAGGCAGCAGGGGCAAATATCACCAAAAAATATATAATTCAGCAAAGTACAATTTCCCTTTTCTTTTTTTATGACACGGTCACGCCTTCATTAGATTCACACATGAGTGAATGTACAAGTTTTAGAATATCGAATTAGACATTTTACCCTTACAAAAGCTAAAGTAATTTATTGGAGAGAGAGAGAGAGAGAGAGAAAGAGAGAGAGACACAGATGACATTTACTTGCCATTCAGGTTTAAATGTGGTCATAATTTGATTATAGGCAGCACCGGCTAAGAGCTGAAAAAATGTTCCTTAAGCTAAAGCAAGAAAATTTAAATCTCGCCATGTTTTTTCTCTCTGTATGGTATTTTCTCTAACAAGATGAGGGTCTTAAACATGTGAGAGCCTCTACTTATTAAATGACATTTCAAATACACAGCAGTAATTTCCTGAAGCAGCAGAAATAGATGTTTGCATGAGAATGGATGTGACATATCCATTCTGCCTTATTCACACGACTATATCTCTCTCAAAGAAAGCTAGTTTACATTATACAGTGTGAGAACAACTTACCAGTATATGACCAGCAAAACAAATGCAGAGAATCACGGCGAGCAGCAGGAAGGCTGTTCCAAAAGACACCCCGAGGATGGTGGTTCTGTTACGGACAAAATCTCAGATCAGTTACACTTAACAGCACATACAGTATCATCATCATTCATGAATGCTGTTGTGCTGTTGTGTGAACTGCCTGAACCCCTGATCTTTGTAGATATTAGCCATGCATTTTCTTATGTGAAAAGAGAAGAAACGGAATGCAAAGATAAGAACACAGAATATGTTTGGCATCTCTGAAAGTGAACTAATAAAAACTATATGTTGTGAGCTGTCATCAGGGTGTTGCTATTGTTCAAAATGGTTGCTAGGTTTGTCTGAATGGTTAGCAGGATGGTTGCTAGGGGGTTGTAGGGGTTAATAGGTGGTTTCATACTGGCCTGAGTGACAAGGACTTGCCTTCAAGTACACTGGGGTCCCTAGATACAGTTTAAGTTTTAAGTTGTGCTGTTTTTACCAGTTTCTTATCAGCCTATAATAACTTATGAAAATACAAGCAGAATCCTTTTGTTTGAATCGGAATAGAGTGCCTTACCAAGCATCACTAATTGAATTGCTTCTTTAGTATAAGAACATAAATGTTTAGCTCCATTCTGAAGTGCTGCATCTCACCATAAATGTGACAGAAAATCAACAACAGGAAGTGAAAATACAACAGTAAAAAACCCTGTTGGATCGAATGTGTTCTCAGACAACAAAAGCTGTAAATTAAAGCAATGCCTTGCATAGATTTTTCTGTCTGATCTCATACAAAGAGAGACATTATTGTCAAACCAGACTGTCCTCCGATTCACAAAAATCCATAAGTGTCTGCTCCGGGCCATCTTTTCCAGGCGCTCATTGACGTTTCCATCATCTCAGTGTTTATCATCGCACTTCTTTTCTCTCAATTGTGTAGATGTCCTAATATTATGTGTCACTTGCTTTAAGTGCTGAGGAAGATGCCGACTGGGTCTAATTGCATCGTGGTGGAGAATGAGAGGTTGTGGAGGTCACACTTACTTTGGCAAAACTAAAACCTGAACTATGAAGATACAGAAGAAGATAAGACAGGCACAGGTGACGTAGTATTTGAAGGCTGGCAGCGTTGTTGCTCTGTACTAAAACAAGAAACGGATTCATAGTGAATAATTTAATATTATAACTTTGCTGTTGTGTGAACATTATTTTATTTTACATCTGTTTGTGATTTAATGACTGTACCTCTTTTTCTAACGTCTTATTGTGAAAGAACAGAGATATCCTTTGAATGTCCTCTGACTTCAGCCACTGCCTGGAGGAAATAAATGGTAAAGGTCATTTAAATTATTTTTAATGGTTATTATAATAGTTTGTTTGTTAGAATCAATGCAGGAAACACTCTGAAAGTTACATGTAGAGTGGGCTCCAAAAGTGGGATCTAATTTAAATGCTTTTTTATTTACTATATTGTTTTCTTTGGTTGAACTGAGCATTAACATTATTTTCATAACTGCTGTGTTTTACAGAAATGGCCTTTAGACTTGTTTTCTTCCAGTTTTAAATTGGATTTTAAATCCCGGACTTTCTGCGTGGTATCTGATGCACTGTCCCGTAACGGATGTGAGATAAAAAGCCTGTCCAAATTCTTTCTCATCAAACTGAAAGTTGCCAATTTCTTGTGCTGTCTTGTGGAGAACTCATAAATTTCTTCACACAGATAAGATGCAGGGTGTTATGGATGCTCACTTCTGTGAGTTGATGCCATGAATGGTGCGAATAATTCTTTCATTCAATTCCTCTTCAAATCTCTTCTTCTGCGATTTTGTTCTAAAAGGACAGGTGGGCAAGAAGTGGAGAGAGAGACAGAGAGAGAGATCCTTTAAAGAGACTTTAAGCAACCTCAGAAATGAAGATGAGGACAGCACAAATGTTCTGCAATAATTCAAATAAAATTCAATAATTTTCTGCAATAATAATTTGCATGTTATCTTAAAGTCAAATGATTATTAAGAACAGTACAAAACAGACCTTTCTGACCTTTGATGGAAGCTGTACTGCCCTAATGGCACATCCTGTGAAATTGCAAATGAATTAAAATTGGTGATTCATAAACTGAGAATAACTGAAGAAATCCATTAGTTAGTTATCAGTTAGAAGATTAATCACAATCTCTGTATTCTTCTCCAGTGTTTATTTTCATGTGCGCTCTGCGTGACTCACATGTGTATTGATCTTGCCGTTCTCATTGGTCATACTGTCTCTGTGGTGGAGGTTGGCAAACGGCTTGGCCGCCCCCCATCTCTCCAGGTACTGCGTCATGCGGACAGATGCCCTCATCTTGGCCCCATCCAGGCAGGGGAGCTGCGGACTCCATTTACCTGCCTAAGTAACATCAGAGAATTTATAATAAATGGATGTGATATACTGGAGGCTATAGGGGTGGTATAGGCTGTAAGGGTGCAGTACTTCCTCAGATTTGTACAGGCTACTGTTACATCACACAGCTCTCTGGAATACTTGATTCTGATTTGTCAAATATTTAGAAAAATTACCACTAAACTATATACTGTAGGTGGCTTGAGTCTCTGACATCCCGTTCCTACTCTGTGCTACTTCCATGTTTCTTGTACCATTTCATGGTCAAAATCAATTTTTTGGCATATTAACATATTATTTACTTAATTTACTAGTAATCTAATGTACTTTAAACCATCATAACTAAAAATTAAAAACAAACATTCACAAAAAATCAACCAAACTGCTTACGCAAGTAGTTGAAATGGAGAGAAAAAAGAAAACAACTAACGAAACAAGTAAAAGCCCTCCAAACTCAATTTGATCATCATAATGGGAGTGTGGGGAGAGTGGGTGGCAGTTTGAGCTGAGAGGCATAGAAAGGACAGAAAATAAATGCATGACTCTCTTATGAGATAAACGTTGCTGCTTTTGTTACCTCAGGCCAAATCATTGTTGAAAAGTAAATAACGTACTGGATAAATAAAAGAATAGCCATTATTTGAATATATGTTGCCAGGCATTATAATATCTGTGAGCAGAGAGGCCCACGCACATCTGAGGAGATGAATACGTTGGAAACTTCTGGGTCTTGCAGTCAGAGTTATTTCTGTGCTGTTACTAAATGACTATGATAAACGTCTTGTAAAGGTTTTCAAAATTTACTACAAAGTCTGATTACAAAGTGTAAATAGTCTTATGAACTGATGGTCATGGTGAATTAAATGTCATGTATAAGTAATTTAACTGTTTAGTTGCAACTTGACAGACTTTAAAATGATTTACCAGCTATTATACAGCAGGACAAAATGTATAGAAACAATTAGTGTTTGATTAATGTGAACAATTAATTAATGTGAAATTAATTCCTTAGACAATAATCACTACTGTAATTGCTCATCATATTTAGATACCCCTAACCCTAATTATTAACCTTTGCCAAATGATTGTAACTTTTCTATGCGATTGTACACCATTATATCATGGACAATGTATAATATTTTACCTTAGGGTTGATGACTAGGTATGTGATGATGCTGTGTTCTTTCAGGTAGCAGTCTCGGCTCTGTCCGTTCCCTGGCTCTACTCTGTACACCCCTTTCAGATGTTCCAGTGTAACAGAGGAGATGTGAACTCGCCTAGAGAGAGAGAGAGAGAGAGAGAGAGAGAGAGAGAGCATATAAATATAACACTCTGGAAAAATGCAAGTACACTTTATAAAACATACAGTATCACAAGAAGTTTGCAAATTTTCCAATGATTGCAGAGACAATATTGTTAAAATATGAAAAACAAACTGTTATACAGAGAAGAGCTGCATTCAGGCTCTTGGTGTTTTTTGTAGTATTTGTTATTGAACAAAACACTTATTACAGCACAAAAGCACACGCATTGTATCTCTCAACAGATCATTTCTATTAACGTCAAGAACACTCCATGCAAATAAAAGCACTTGTAGCAAATGTGAAAATCATGAAATTGGAAAAACAAAAGTCATGTGCCCGAGGTTGATCTTACCCAGGTACACCCCCAGCCTCCATGTGATTGGCCAGGGTGACATCATGTGACCAGACATCATACTGCCATTTCTGGAGTCCAATCACACCACAGAGAACGTTCCCAGAATGCACTCCAACACGCATGTTAATGTCAACCCCGGTAGCATCTCTCACCTTTCTGAAAAACACAAACCCTAACAGTCAAAAGACTGGACACACTGTAATACTGCTGTTTTCTGCACTTTAAAATAACAGTAACAAGTATTAAATCAAGGCTGTGTTTTATTTTAGTTGCCACCATTTACCTACAACACAGCTCCACACACTCTAACACGTAACATTCTCTCATGAGGTGTCTCTCATGAGGTGTCGCACCATATTTCACAGACATAATTCTGCTTCACACCAGAAATATTTATAGCAAACTAAATACCAGAAGGTGCCAGGATTGCCGTGGTATGTGTTGGTTCATGAGGGAATGTGTTTGCTACATCAATTCATTCAGCACACAGACATATCACATATTCTGATAAACCTGCTGAATGTTACAATCTCCCTGCTACAATTACCTGAAATTCTACTGCATGCTGGTTTAGGCTGAAGGAGCAGTGCACTGTTTGTGTTCAGTGCACATTTTTAAGTTCAATCAATTGGCTGTACAGATGATTTCAACTTACAATTTAAAATTGGTCATGACTTACTGATCACATTATTTTTACAGTGCATAACTGTGTTTTTCACCAGTGTAAGTTGCTTTGGATAAATGCATCTGCTAAATGCCTAAATATAAATGTAAACTCTTGCTAGTTAATCTAGTTTAGAAGCCTGTTAGCATCATATGTTAGAGACCAGATCTCAAGACACAACATATGCTGGTATTTACAATATGTACTAAAATTCACTCTTCATCCCACTAAGCACTTCTTACAATCAGTTGTCAGTGTAGGAATGTCGTCTGAGACACAGTGAGCCAGCAGTGCTCCCGGAGCCCCTCAGACAGCTGCCTGTGCCACCCACAGATCATTCAACACAAATCTCACATAGTCTTCCTCTCTCATGTCTGAGAATGCAAAAAGACCGTGATGGGTCTTCAATTTCCCCCTCAAATGGATTTGTGTGTGTGTGGCTGTGTGAAACAGAGAGTATGGGTGAGAAAATGAGGAAAAGGAACGAAGAGGAAAAATGAACAAAGGGGAACGTGTGGGTTTTAAAAATATTACACATCTAAGCCTCTTGAGGATAATTCTGGTCTCATGGAGGTCAGGGCTTTAAAGGACAGACATCATAGAAAACCAAAAAGGCTTCCTGTTAGATGATGAAAAGACATGCTGTGATAAACATCTGGCTAAAGGGTTTTAGAAGGAATGGACTTTGTAGCTGGTATAGGTCTAATGTGGAAAGATATGAAAGGGATAATGTTCAGTCAGTGTTTGTATGTGAGGATCCACAATGACTCATTCCTGAAGTTATGAGGTAATATTATGAGGTAGAGTCTGCCCATCTAGGGCAGTTTTTTCTCTGCATAGAAGCTACATCTATGTGGCACCCATATAATGTGTTTACATATGTCTGTATTAACACAGAATCACAGTTGTGGACATGCTTAAAACATTATTGGTGTGCACACTGGGAAATAATGTAATTTCTCTTCAGGATAAATCAGGAGAACTGCTTTCCTGAGATGCATGAGCAAGATTCTTGAACATTAGGCATAGAATTGCTTCATTTATATGTATGTCACAGTCAAAAGCTTGATTCACCTATTGTAGTATTACTGTAGTGCATCAGAATTATACTTTCTCACTCTGAAATCACTCTAAAACTTCAGACCATTTCAGTAGAAAAAACTAAACAAGAAGAAAATAAGATTTGTAGCTGCCAACACAGCGAGCAGATTGGATTTGTATCATCCTAAATGAATTTATTTCATATTAAGAACCGACTACATTATTCCTACTTCACATATTTATTATTTTTACTTAAATGAACATCATCAGCTGTATAATGTGTAAATAAAAACACTGTGGAGTATCTGTGGATGGTATCTGAATGCTGCAATTGACCAATCAGAGTAAAGTATTGAGAGAGTTGATGTGTGTGTTGAGAAAGGCAGTGTGTTCTTTTACTTGATGGCCTCACACATGTCCAGTCCCATCTTCACACAGTTCTTTGCATGGTCAGGCAGAGGGTCAGGCAGCCCTGAGACGCAGTAATAACAGTCACCCAGGATCTTAATCCGCATGCAGTCATTGTCCTGCAAATATACCATTCAAAAAACAACTCAAACACTATATTATGCAGACATGCCTTATATATGCTGACATCATTTATTAGTCATTACATTACAGTGGTAAATCACCTGGAGTACAGTATAATAACCTGTATACACATGCAGGGACTTTCAGCCATCTCAACTCATTTACAATTACATTTAATTAAATACTAGTAATGTAGTTACAATTTGCATAAAATATATATTTATATAAGTTATATATTTATATAAATTGTAAATTAATGTAAACAAACTGTCTGAGTAAATGAAACTGGTATAAATCAGACTTATCAAAACTAGATTCATTTTCAATGACATCTAGATGTGGGCATGTCTAGTGTCCCAGTCAAATACAGGCAAGACAAGACAGAGAAGTTTCTTTTAGTTAATACACAGTTTTAAATGATTAGTTTGTAACCACATATATAAATATAATAAAATGTACAAAGTAATATAATGCACCACAGCAGTCAGATTGTGAGTCATTGTTTACCATGTTTTATTTTACTGTTTATGTAAGAACACTTTCTACAGCAGAAAGGTAATTTTACAAAGTACAATTTGAAGGATATCTTACTGGCATAATATCTCACTGCTGAAAAGTTGCTTTTGAAAAAAAATATCACTTTGTTTGATATTTTGTTATCTTATTGTAAATTCCTGAATCTTTAACCTTAAGTGGCTTTAGATAAAAGCGTCTGCCAAATGAATAAATGTAAATGTGGCTACTGTATGTGACCGTAATTTCAGGAATACACTACCTTGGCTATCTGGTCAAATTTGCCGAAGAGCTCGTTTAGCATATAGACCAGTTCTCCTGGGGAACAGTCACTGGCAAGACGGGTGAACCCAACTATATCAGCATACAGTATGCTGCAGAAAACAATAACATTTTATTAAACCCCTCAGCTTTGTGTAAGCTGATATGGAGCAAATACACAATTTGGATTGGCAATTTTATACACAAAACAACAAGCCACTTAATGCTGGTACTTGTTGCCTCTTAGCTCAAACCATTTTACAGTCTGTTTGACCTGTTTCATGTGTATTTTGATGTTCAGACAACAAAAACGAAACAGACTGATATAATTTTAACTAAATAAAATCATTGTAATGGATTTAAATTTATGCTGTTGTTTTAAACAAATGAATATTATAAAGGGGTTGAGAAATCATATTGTTTATTTTCATACACTAGGAGATGACAAATATATTACAGGTGGATAAGAAATGCTTTAAAGCATACTGCTATGAAACAGCAATAGACTCTATGTCCTTTAGAGCAATGAACAAAATCACATTTATGTTCCAGTGAAGTGCCTCTTAAGTACTTCATCCTATTAGGGTAAAAAATACTGTTTGTTTGATAGAATGATTAAAAACTGTCCAGACTCTCCTAGAATAGCTGCTGAATAGCTAGTTCTTTGAGTTCTGTGTGATGTGGGACAGCCTGACAGACATTGTATATATAATATCTTTGGTGCCTTAAACAGTCCTACCTTACATTGGTGTGTCTCTGTACGTAAAGGTTGTGGAAGTTGTTGGTGTTTTCTGCCTGGCCGAAGTTTGGTCCCTTTAGTCTCTGGATGATCTCGGCCTTCATCACTCTTGCGATGTGGGCGGGGAGCAGAGATAGTAAAAGCCGCTCCTATTGGTTAAAAAGAGAAGGTCATCAGATGATTATCAGGTTTATAAACAATCACACATTAGACGTAATTCTGTGTCAACAAGTTGTGTAAACTTGTTGTTTGATGAAATTTGACTGTTGATGAAATTTGGCCACGAAACTAGAACACTAAACAAAAAACTAAACTAAAATAATGAAATGTACATACCATAATATACCATATTTGAAGTTATTTATGGAGTAATATAAAGTTATTTAGCTGCTGTAATAATATTGTGCCTGATTTGCCCACCTCTTTGTAAACTGTTACCTCTTGTAAAATATTGTACAGTCTACAATCGTTTAAGTGGCCGGTTGTGAGTCAGAGTTCACGTGTCACCAGATAGAGCAAAAATAAAGACTGAGGTATTAGACATAATTCTGATAGTAAATCACTATGAGGTAAAAATAAAAGATAGTTTGATACTACAGATACTGTAGATTGCTTCATCATCTCTTTGCATGAAAGTATCTGCTAAATGACTACATTTAATGCAATGTAAATGCTATGTCTATATTTATCACATAATTTTTGAGGGCTGGACTGTCTAACTAAATCTCTGAAAAAACATTCAAAGAGACTATCTTTCTTCACGTAGGTGAAATGACAGAAAACCTGTTTGCCATTGTGTGGATTATGATTATGATTGTGGATTACGGGAGAAAAGAACTAATTATTCTCTGACTCAGGCACATTTAGTTTTTTATTAAAAACAAGATGTAAGTGCTTTTATAAAAAATACTCAAATAATGTGTTTTTATCTAAAATGGGAGGAATTGAAGCAGTGATGATACACTGATTCCACTAATGGGCTCAAGTGTAGTGTGCACATGTTTTGCTCTGTGGAAAAGTGACTGATTGTTAAAGGATGTGATGTCATTGTGTGAAATAAATGTAAGGATATTTGCTTACACAATGGAAAATAATAAGTGTACTAGTTTTATAATAGCTACAAGTTATTATGTTATGATGTTTAACCTGGGCATCTTAATTCATTAATCATTATCTTAACAACAAAGATGATTTTATACARTGCTACAGTTACAAGATACAGGGGACTGTGCTATGACAAGGGACTGGAGCTGTGACTATATTCACAGTATAGAACACCTTTGAGTGTACTACTGTTAAAAAAAAGGTTACCACATAAAAGATATTATGCCAATTTTTAGATTATTTGTATAGCGTTTTACACAATACATGCTTTACAGAAAATGAAAGTTGAACATAAAATGGTGCAGAATATGGTTAATATTGTGTAAGCAAGGGTTATACCTAAACCACATACCAATATTACTTGTTGGATATAATTTTTTTTCTACTTTTTTAAAATAAAATTATACAATGTCATCCCTCTGTAGAAATATATGATTTCTGACAAGTTACCAGAATGTTGCTATGCAACAAAAGCAGCGGTATGGTCTCAGAGAGGTGGTCATATCTGTACTTTAACATAAATAAACATTGCAATCATTTGTTTTAAGAGACATCAAACAATCTTTATTATTTTGGCTTTAATGTGCTATGAAAACATACTGTATTTGTAAATAATTACAATCAAAATCTGGCTTTAAAATCTGATGCCTCGCATATTTTTAAGTTTTTATTCCATCTTGTAGTGTAAAATCAGGCATATTCTTTATTACATGGATGGTCAAGGCTGAAACAACCAACCAGTGAGCAGCCCTGCAGGAGGTCAACTGAGGAGTCAGTCCAGCATGTTTCACAAACAGCAGAAACGAGTGCTGATGAACTGCTGGTCAGTTTTTTTCTCACCCATGTTCACAGATCTTACAGAACATACATGCTGTACTACTGTATCCAGCTGTATCAAGCTGTGCACAGATTAATATGTGTGTGTCTGAGAGTAACAGTCAGAAACACAGCTAGTGTGACAAACAAGGCAAACATTATGTTTGCCTTGACCATAATTTTATAATTTATTAAATAAAATAATATTTTTATATAAAAATGCAAATTAGATGTTGTTTTTATCCTATAATAATATTGATATAAATGCTATAATTATAAAAAAAATGGTATAAAAATATACTTATTTTTAATAATTCCCATAATTGGTATATAAATTGTTCTGCTAGCAATCCAAACAAATTGCAACAATTCCAATAAGATTGACAGAATAATAGGGTGAGCGTGTATCTGAGCAGGGTGATATTTCACCTGGTGAGAGTGATAGCTCCTCACAGAGCAGACATGCCGCCAGTGATCTGACTTTATCTTAATACTCATATTTCATAACTCTGCCGTCGCCACTCAGATACACTTTATCATTATTTCACACTAAACAAATCAATAAGCACAACTAACCCGGACGGGAAAGGCCTTGTGCTGTCCTCCACCCAATCCAACAGAAAATAATGTTATTTTGGCACAACGCAACTCTCACTCCCCTTTGCCTTTGGATGTTTGTCACCTATTGTGGTGATATAATGATCTCTTTCAAACAGCTGCAGGAATGACACATGGTAAAATCTACCCAATATCTTTTCTGGTCATTTTTATTAACCCCTCCATTTCCAGAGCCTCAGGCCCTAAGAAGTTATTTGTCCCGGGTAGTGATGTGATGATTTACGTGCCGTTCACTCACAAACCTGTTGATGCTTCTCAAACTCCAGTTTAATGGGAGACTTGATGCAGTTGCAGGTATCCTGGTAGGTCTGTTTCAGAGCCAGATCCATCAGGTGTTTGTGATACGCCCCAGCCACATTTCCACAGATGAAGATGATGATGTTAGCCAGGATCTGCACTCATGAAACCACATCAGTCAGAGGAACATAGAAAGAAAAATAAGTTTAAATATTGATATTAGTTCTAGTTTTTGCTACTGCATTGTAATACAGAAAATACTGTATATTTGTGTTCTTGTAGCTCAACTGGTAGAGCATTGCATTAGCAGCGCAAATTTTGTGGGTTCAATGCCAGGGAATGCACAGAGTGGATAAACATTTATCTTCTATAAACAAAATGTAGTCACTTTGGATAAAAGTGTCTGCTAAATGAATAAATATACATGTAATGTAAATAATGTAATATGAAAAAGAGGCTTAAATATTGTTTTCATTCACTGAAATTATTACTAATCAACATTATGGCACAATATTAATTTTATATCCAACAAGACAAGTCATTTATTTAGTAATAAATTTATCTGAAAATCTGAATTCTAAGCAGAAGTGTATAAATTATCAATCAGTTAATGGCTATGTTAAATATTCAGTAATGAATCAGGTGGTTTGTACTCAATGCAGCACCGGCATACAGTATAAAACAAATTAATGTACAATATCCCACAGACATGCAAAGAGATTACTGTCCCACCACAAACACAGGATTATAGCTTTAGCTTTTGACTGAGTTTGAGCACATTACAGTAAGATATGATCAAGATAGGAATCTAATGGGAAATGTGGGTGTCACGTTGATTTCAAAGACATCAATGTTAAGGAAAAGTGAATTCAGTTCAGACCACAAAAAGCTTTTATTTGTCTGTCTGCTTAAGAGGAGTGAAGTGTAGTACTGGATGTGAAGGGTTTGCGGTTAACCTTTACAAAATAGGATTAATTGAGCTTAATTGGAATAATTGAATTTATATAAAGTATAAAGGGTGTGAAATGATGGGTTAGCAAAAAATGTTGATTAATATTCATAAGCTAAGAATGTACATATTTTAGGTTTAATAGAAATGTTGCAGAAAAAGAAAACGCCAACCTGTGAAATATACTTGGTATTCTTTTGAAATTCTTTTGCATTTTTATGTATTTAAAACTTTATTTCCTGGGTATTTCACCATATGTCTTAATATGCCAACAGCTCTTGCTTTTTAACTGAGCCAGGAATCCAACTTATTTTCTGTGGTAAACAACATTATATCACAGTAGCTGTCAATAGAGCTTAACTTTGTATTGAACCCATGACATTCCTTTAATTTGACTCCATAATGTGGTCAGTCTTGTCTTTGAATTCTCTGTGGCACCTTCTGCACACAGATGTGAGATTACCTCAAGGCTTTAGCATGAGGTGAGCACAGCAAGCGTAAACAGAAGAGGTCTGCGCAAAGACGTCTGCCATTTTAATTAGTCTAGACCCTCCTGCTAATATCATTCATTGACATTATTAACAGATTAAGCATCATCTACTGCAGGCAATTATACACCACTCTGGATCAATTAAGAACACAGTCAATAAAAGCTTTTTAACACCCCATACACATCTGAAGGCACAATGTTTATCTTCCAGAAATTGGACATGACAAAACAAAATTACTGGAAAGGAACTACTGTTTGCCTTGAAATTCTCTTTTGAAGATCTGAAACTGTCAGTCATTGTAGGCAGTTTGTATTAAGGAGCCTCCTGAGGTAACAGGTTTCAGACAGCTTGCAATATAACAGAAGGTCACATCTAATGATCTTGAAAAAACACAGTCAAGCTTTGGATGAACCTTTGATGGTTATTTCTCATTATATGACCGTTTGTTCAGCTCCTTTAATTTGATTGGCCAAATGGGGTTCTAGGAATCTGATATATAGTATAACAGCACTGTTTCAGTGTCTACACTTTACTGTGTGAATAACTCTGTTTACACTGGGGTGGAATGATTACAGAAACCTTTGAATGGAAAAGGGAAATTGTTCTCTTTCTACTCACATATTCTGTTCCAGTCTGTGTTGTATTTGGCTTTGTTTGAAACTATTTTCGTTGCAAGAGGGGAAATTAAATAAATAAGCTAGTCAAATTATGTCAAATACATAGATTATTCAATTTTAGCTTTCTGTTTATAGAACTGGTATAAAAAAGCTTTTATTATTGGCTGAATACAAAATATTGATCACCATATTTCAGTATAACATCATGGGAGCATTTTTGTCTGTAATGGACAGAGGGGTAGGGAACAGAACAACATTGGATTATTAATACATTTGGTTCTTCTTGCCACTCCATGATACCACACCACAGTGGTGTCTTCAGTGTAGGAGTGTGGGTCTTCATAAACTAGCCTAGCAGACAATATGTGCTTTTATGCTACTGTGTCTGTATACAAGCAGCAAAGGCAGAATTTGGGACACAGGCTCTGTTTAAAGATGCACTATTTAAAGACCAGTTCACCTGCTGGGAGACACACCTGTATCTCAATGGAAGCGTTTTATAGCACAGCTCCTTAGAGAGAAGCCATCAAGTCATTTTTCAGCCTGTAATCACTGAATGAAAGGAAGAGGTCAGTTGAAAAAGTAAACGAGTGCATAGCAGAGCAGAGCCTGTAGGAAATGATAGCTTAATTATGCTCAAACTTCTGTGGGATTCTAAGCCAGACTGGTGTAAACCTGGTTTTAACTTCATTATTTTTTCAGGCTCTGGTTAACAGGAGATCTTTGTTTGTTGAGTATGTCAGAAGGAAATGTCTGTACAGTAAAATACAAACCAGAAGCCCTTCAGGGGCACTAACAGGGTATGACCTGTAGTTTTTGAGTGCACCTAATTTGAAGGAGGCTGTGATATTTTAATGAGAGCACAGACAGACTGATTAACTACAAGGACTCTAACATGGAGTGTCTTGAGGGTTAGTTTTAATGAGGCTGGAGAACATTGGAGGGCAGACAGAGGTAAAAGTATTTACTGAGCTTAAGGGGAAAATTTGTGACTGGACAACAATACAAACAACTCATAATAACAATTTACATCTTTCTGTCACTTGATTCCTGCATGTAATGCGACTGGCTCTCAAAAACCTGACAGCCAGTATTTTTGGGTTCCTATGGACCATGTGACCAGAGTGTTGCCTTGGTTACATGTGCTGTGTTTAGGTCTGGACTGAAAAACAGATCTGCTTGTGATATGCTTAGAAAAATGATAGGTAGTCATGGCTTATCATTTAAATGATATACAACACAAGTAACAGAGCTTGATCAGAGTGCAGGTGCCAAACAGAATGTACAGTGAGATTCAAAGATTACAGACCACTTTAAAAATCTTGTTTATACCTGGATATAACCAGAAAGGTTTTAAATTGTGGGGAATTTAGAAACATACAATGAAATCATGTACAATTAAATAATGTACATCACATTCTGCAGAAAAAATTGTAGTAATGAGCATATTGTCTCCTTCGCACAACAGGACGGATTGTGTTGCCTTTACAGAAACACACATGACTGGAAGAGTTTAAACATTATCAAATCATTCTCATCATCAGGTTTTCCACAAACTCATGGAGTTCATGGCAGCTTGATAGCATACTGTCATTCAAGTCAAATCAAGTCATCTGAATTCAGTATGTGAGGTGGATAGTGTTCATGGTGCAGCAGAATGACTAAAATGAACTGAGAGAGAGATGGAGAGAGAGAAGGCTAATGTAAAAAAACTAATCCTACTCTAATTAATAACTAGTATAAAAATTTTACAATTTAAAGACCTAACATTTATTAAAAAACAGAGTTCAGCTTTGCAGTTCAAATCTGCCTTCATTTCACTGTCGACCTCTGTCATAACACACACCAGTGTGGTTTAATTGTATTCACTTGTTTACATAAGAGCTATCACAAAAATAGTCTAACTAAATAGAGCATGAGAGCACACAACCCACTGAAGCACTGCACACTTTCTGACTGACTGTTTCCTATTGGTAACAAAATCACAGGTCAAGGGGCAGATTTGTTAATACTGAGATATATGAACTTATTCAGAGGTACAAATGATAATTTTGGGATTGGACCTGAAGTGTGTGACTGTTACAGATGACCTTTAACCCTAAGGATACATTTCTCACAATACTTTATGATTACAGAAGTTACAACAGTAGTTTCTGAATGAAATGTGAATGCCCATTATTCATGTAAAATCCATAGAAACAATGCTAATGTGTTCTGTTTGGTTGTCATGGTGTTGCTATGCTGTTGCTAGGATGTCCTGAGTGGTTGCCTACTGGCCCAAGTCAAAAATAGCCACGTCATTTTTTTATGGTTTTGTTTACAAATGCTTAAATCTAAATCTTTGGAGACACTGTATACACTAGGCGTGTTTACATGTGCAGCTTTTTGTCATTCTGATTGAAAGATTTTTGTGACTGTTTACATGTGCAGGTGGTTTTAAAAATGTGAGGAAAAGACGTGCACAAGAATACCTTTATAGTGTATGTTCATTACTACTACAGACCATCACAATACTACCCATCCCTCCAAATAACAGGAGCGTATGGATAAAGGTCCATAGACAGACTAGTTTAAGTGGGTTGTGTTGCTGGAATTTAGCGACGTAGAGTGGAAGCTAAACTTTGGCGTGAGTCAAAAAACTCACATCCACGCTCCACTTTCAATTGCATTAGATATGGGTGATGGGTGGTCGCCCACCCATGATTTTGTCCATTTGGTCAAAATAGAGGAAGTAGGAGGGATCTGCTTCACTCTTGGTGTTATGCATTTTTTTGAAGTACGCAGTTTTCAGTTTTGTACACGGTTTTCAAAGTCTTCCACCTGTTTTGGATTTGTTTGACGGTACGGTCTGCGGCAGCTTCTTTCAATTTTTCACAAACGGTTTTGAATAAATCGGCATTTTTAACTTTCCTGCCATCCAGTCCTTGAAGTATATTTAGTTCCTTCAGTGTGTTTACATTATTTCATGCAAAAAATTATTCACTGTTTTGAATGACTACATAGTAACTGTTAACAGTGTCACAGTTCATACGTTCATATGAGGGAACGGTGAGCAAAATATGGACACAATGCTAAATCATGGGGGAAAACTGACTTGACATTGATTCTGTCCATTCAGACTGAATCACATTCTAAAAAATCTAATTAGAAATTTTTTCCTGTGTTTCTTTGCACTTTTTGCAGATTACAAAAAAATGGATTCCCTTTGCTCCCTGTCTAAATGATGACTATTATATTATGATCTTTACATATGACAGCTTTAATGAAAGTCTGTAGGATTTTTCACTAGCTTTATTATCCATCATGCAAAAATGATCCGAGACAGAGATCAGACACAGTCTGATCATTAGAAAAGTAACAGCATGGCTTTTATCAGCAAGTACTCATGACTGCAAAACAAGCCATTAGGGGTTTAAAACAAATCCATAACAAAATATGTCTCGGGCACTGATATCATTCTGCACTGTTCTGTGCACAAATTTATGTGTATAATTTTCTAATATCAAGTCTCAATACTAAAAGATCATAACCAATGGATCTGCTTCAATAATGTTTCAAGATAAATTATTTTGGAAGAAATAAACAGATGTTTTTGTAAAGAAATGTGTTGTTTAAGTGCAAAAACCATGTAATAAGTAAAACAGTCAGGCTGACTTATGACAATAGAGGATTCTGGGAAATTTGTAGCCAACTCTTCTCATCCATACACACTTTCTCTGGCTTATATTCTCAAACATATTCTCATACTCACAAGTTGTTGATACTCACAAACTCTTTTAATTTCTTGTGGCATTTTTGTGCTCAAATACTGTGGCCATTTATTATTAGATGCTAGCTGTTTTTTCTCAGCCCACACAATTGCAGTGAACAAAATGCATGTACACAAACACATGCACATACACGTTGACTAAATTGAGACAATTCATAGACTTAATTGTTTTTCTACACAGCTAGTTCCAAAAATTTAACCTAACCCACACTCTGACCTTAACCCTAATAGAAGACATTTTTGCATTTTTATTTCTGCATTTAACAAAGTTTGTTTACTATATTTTTGTAGTGCTTTTATTATTATGGATATCCTCCACCCCCCAACACACACACACATACATACACACACACACTCACCTGCCAGACGAGGGCCTCTATGCGGTCGCTGGTGTTTGAGAGACAGATGCTAAGCACTAGTGTGTGGGAAAATGAGGTGAAGACGCTAGCAATCACAGCATCCCTCATAGAGAACGGCAGCATGGTGAACACCACAAACACAATAAACAGGAAGAATGACACCTGCAGTCAGAGAGAGCAGAGCATTAGAATGCTATTTAACATCAACGTTTACATCTTTTACAAAGATCAGCTAATATGAGAACAACTCAATAGGTTTTCAATGTGTGGAACAGCTGGAGTGTAGCAGCCATTATGTTAGACTAAATATGGAAGTTATTAAATTGGTCATAATCATTATACTTGTTGTAATCATTATATTTTACCAGTGAACATTATGTCCCCTAACTAATATTCATGAACCCAGCTATAACATTTTACAATGCATCCCTTGAAGCCAGTCACAGGATAAGTTAGTTTCAGAGATAACAGTTAAACAATGGGTTAATTAAAATAACTTAGCATTAGCATATATTTGTTTTGCACTTTCTTCTCTTTCTCCTTTTCATTTTCTCTTCAAGGGAGGTCAAATATTTTTGACACGCTGGAATACAGATGCTGTCTGTGTGAATTAATGTGTTTTTAAAAAAACAAAATCTTAAACTGTTCTTGTAAAAACAAGTTTGGCTTTCTTAGCTTAAATCTGTCATAATCTGTCACAATGTTACAGGGTGGTCTAGTCAATGTCCCTGACAGAGTCTTTATTAGGGTTTTCTGTTTTTATTGGTTATCTGCCAGCATCATCATCATCTCATGCTGCCAATCACTGGAACAAGCTGCTATTCTGCAATAGTGAATAAATAAATGTTGCCATAAAAATGGGTGGTCCTGTATTAATGTGCTCTAGGATGTTATAACCATAGTGACAACAACTTCTAAGTGACCTAATTTTATGTCTACATAGTGCATTGACCTCCTTTATGTCAAATCCTGTTTTCCATTTTATGTCCCGTTTAAATGATCCACAGCCATTTATGTTAGAGCTATGCTGTATGTTTTAGGGGTTTTAATGCCAGAAAGATCATTAATATTCCAAAGCTTAGTTCTTATTTTGTTATTCCCAGCATTACTTTTTGTGGGTGAGTGTTCAGTAAAGCACTAGTGGAACAACAGGCAGGGCCCTGGACAAGAGCAAAGCCTAATGGATTTCTGGCTTGGTCACCCTCACAGACCACACACACACACACAGATACTGACAAAAACAAACAGATTGCAGACCAGTGATTTCCTCAGACAAATGTGTCTTCAGTCTTATTGATCCCTATTTCCACTCTATAGAGCTGAGGAGCAGGAGAAGATTAGAGACACAGAAACATGTGAGGAAAAGAAAATCACCTCGACAATACGATGACCAGAGAGATTTTAGGAAGTCATATTCAATTCTGATTGGTTGGGATTGGCTAGGTTTAGTGTTTGTCACAGCATAAGTAAAGTATGCCACAACATGAGAAGTTACACAATACATGTTAATGCGTAAGATTAAATCAACATAGGCACAATGTTTTAGGTGTTAGTAATTCTAAGTTCATGGGTTTAATTCAGAGAGAATCCATGTACTCATTTAGTATGAATTCAGCCTGAATTCAGTGTAAATTATATT
>JBAJNP010003733.1:0-32271 GCA_036877545.1 Yasuhikotakia modesta | reverse complement strand
CCAACTCCACCTTACATAACTCAATGTATGTATGTAATCAATGTATGAGTGGTTGTTAAAAGAATTCTGTCTGTATGTAAAATATTGTGTGCTTGTTACATTAACAAATGCTAGTTTCTTTTCAGGGTTTATTCACAGAATTAATGGCTTTGAAATAATTTAAATGAACATTCTTTGTTCCAGAACAAACTAAGATTTTGTCCAGTTTTAAATATGACTGTCTCATTAGTAGAGCAGTTTGCCACTCCAAATAACTATGTGTCAAAACATTACTTGACATGAAAATGTTTTGGGCTGTACTAAACACTTAAATTTGTACAGAAGTCCATCCATGCAGTACCACCCCATGAGCCACTTATCAAAATAAGATGTCACATTTTTGTTTAATGACTTGCTATACTTTAAACAAAGAATAGTTTGGAAGATGTCTGAGGGAAGATGTCTTTTTTAAACGAAAGCAAATGTTCTGCTGCTTTCTTGCATGTTTTTCATGCAGCAAATCTTATTTGTACTTATCTCATATTACAGATTTTTGTTATACATTTGGTATTAATTTAACACTAAAGACGACTGTCAGATCTTTAAGATTTCTCATGGTGCTTCTCATGAAGGCCAAACCTTCTAATGTCCCCAAGTATGAGCTCACAGTTGAAGCATGGAAGGCCTGTATTTCGCCTCATGTGGGTCACCTCCTCTGAGCTCACTCGCATAGAGGGACAATTTGGGCCAGATTTGGACCTATAGAATCAGGGGAGCTACTTAAATGACCTGAAGCTCCTCGCTATATTGATTTGCCACGTTCAGCACTTCATTTCTGAGTGCTGAGAGACGCTCTCAACCTTACCTCATTTCCTCAGTTACTGTATTCTCTGTAAGACAAACTCTACACCCAATAAATCACTGTTGCTATACAGTACGTGGCAGAAACCCAAGATGAAGTCATGCACAGTCAGACTCAGCAATACCTCACAAGGGCCAGAATTGGCATGTAAATTTGACTACACAATTTTCTTAGCTTATGCTACCAGACAAAACTTTGTACACACCTCATTCTGAATTATGTGACTGTAAAAAGTTTAAACAATACAAAATAAATATTATTCAGTAGCCACTCTTAGGTTAAATTACATTTATATTTTCCAGCCAAATTCATGAGATGTCACATGAGATGCTTTATAAACAGTAACTCAAAACACATTTTAAAGTATTCCTGTAGCTCAACTGGTAGAATGTTGGGTTAGCGGTGCAAAGGTTGTGGGTTCAATCCCAGGGGATGCAAGAACTGATAAAAAATTAAAATGTATAACTTGAGTTCACTTGAAGCCACTTAAGTCATTTGCAAAATTAATATAAATTGTAAGCATAAGACTTTTGCCATTCTGCTGTTTAGTGTGATTAGTTTAGGAATTAGGAAAAAGTAACTTTCAATACAAGATGGATTTCACTCCATCTAAAAACATGGTACAGTGGTCAGATTTCTTCATGATTTGTGGTGGTCTTTCTACCAAGATCTGGCTGTTTCTGGGATGCACGGATCATGTATCATTAGACCACATATGGGAAAACATTCCAATGTCAACGTAACAGATTAAGTAGCAGTGGTTGCGCAAACATGACAAATTATTAGGGATACCTTCAGTGTACAGTAATTGCACATTGAGGTTTTTAAAACCCATGGGGTCTGTCATTTCAAACAGCAGTAATGTTTCACATATGAAGGTCAGGAAGATGTTTTATTAAAAAAAGTACAAAAGTGAACAGATGTAACGTTCATAAGGTTCTGAGTATGTAAATGTTTAATCATTTTTTGTTGTACATTGATTTGATGGACATTGGGCAATCATATAATTTCATTGGTCAGTTGTTTGGCAGATTTGTTATCCTGGCATTGTTAGACAACTGAAAAATGCACATAGTTAGTTTCATCATGATCATGGCATTTGCAAATCTTAGTTTTAGACATAATTTGTTAAAATAAAGAGTTGCTATGCTTAAATGAATTGTTGCCACTTACAAAAGGTCAAGTGACATTGAAAATGTTGTCTGCATATTAGGGACCAAAATTCAGTAGTAGATTTACTGTACTAATTTGCCCTACCATTGTAGCAGTCTTGCAACTTTTTATTTACATTTAGGCATTTGCTAAAACCTAAAGCAGCATTTAGCAGATGCTTTTGTCCAAAGTGACTTACAAAGGGAGAAAAACAAAGAAGTGATAAATCACAAGATGACAATATGCATAGCTGTACAAAGATACAATTTTCATAGAATAAAACACTCCAGTACTTGAATGCATTCCTGTTGAGAGAGGGGAGTAAAAAGTTAGTTTTTTAGATGAGGGTTAGAGTGGTCTTAGGTGTTCCTGAAAGAGGTGGGTTTTAAGTAGCTTTTTGAATATGGTGTGGGATGAGGCAGACCGAACAGAGTGGGGGATATTGAATGTATGCATGCTATCTGTAACATCCCTTATTTAATAATGACACTTGTCTGCTTGTCGTTGTTAGTATGAAGGCTCAAAAACATTCAAACACAAAATATAATACATGATAGCTAACCTACACAGTCTGTTTCCTATTCCCATTCCATATTTTCTGATGTGTAAGGTTTGGTCCAGAGTTGGAGGTTCTGTCCTTGATGAGAATCTTGGTCCTATTAAAGGGGCGTAGACTTACCCTGCAGCTGTTAAAATCACTAGCCAAAATATATAAACCAACTTTATTCTCTGGTCAGCATCACATGCTACAGTTTAGCCTTTGTGTTCCAAAGGCTAAGAACCAAAAAAAACATGTATTTTATGTTTAAGATCTTGATATTATTGTAGAATTCATATAAATGTGGAAATATAAGTTTTACATTGTGTTGCTGGTCACAAATGTCCAACATTTTTAATCTCCCTTTTGCTTTTATTTTATTTTATTCTCATGAACTAAAATAGTCCCACTGTCAGTTTTTTTGACTCTTTCGATCTCTTTAGTCATGTTTATTCTTCCCAGCTGCACTGAAACCTTTTATGTAAACACTTGCACTTTATGTAATATGACTCATAAATATGTGTTTACACTGGTTAATGTTATTATGTAAAACACAAAATCTTTACAAAGACTTCATGACAGAAAATATCCAATTCCCTCACATAATGTATTATAAAACAAATCATACTTTTTGGAAATTTGTGTGTGTGATTTGAAAGATTGGTAAAATTAGATATATTAACTTTGGAACTCATTTAAAGGGCTCATACCATGTGATGTAGCATTAGCAACATTAGCAGAGTGGTAGTTATATTGACTGCAGCATTGCTTGGTTTGGTCCAATGGTATTGTGTTTGCCCTCATGGTTGGCTTAGTGGTTAGGAGCACATGGAACGTGAAGGACGAATTTAGAGGCGTGCTCTCCACAGCACGCCTCCTATTAGCACATGCTAATCTCTTCCAGATGATCTTGGCTTGCGTTGGTGCCTTCTTACAGAGTGAGTGATTGTTTGCTTAGGTCTCCTCAACTCTGATCAAGACCGTGTGTGTGCCAGACCTTATAGCAAATAAAAGAATTATGATTCTGCTGTTATGAAGATTGTTTAGGTTGTTGAAGCTCATGTCTGGAGATAAAGAGCTTAATTTGGTTAAATGTAAATGATGCTGATTGTGATTAGTGAGGGCCTGTAGTTCAGGGCGTATGGTTTTGTTTTGGTTTCTCGAATGGAAAGGGAAGTGTTGTTTTTTTCTTTAAAACAGAAGCTAACTGAAGTGAGGGGCAGTGGGGAGATTTAGAGACCTGCAGAGACGCTTGGGGGTGTTCAACTGAGGATATACTGTGTGCAGTAATAAAACTGAAGGACTTGGCTGGTTCTCAGCATATAAACAGGAAAATGCGTGGGGGGATTATAATTTATTTTGCAATAAATTATCAACATGATTGAGGCAGTCTAGGGTCTAGAGAAACAAAGCATATGCAGATTTTGTAATACTGTCTGAGACTGTGTATTTGTAAATATATTAGAATGTATTAGTATATCATATTGTCTTATTTTACATACGCTATTTTACAAATCTGCAAAATTCTTTCTAGTAATGTACATAATAACATATAGCATATGTGTATATTTCTATCCAAGGAAGTTTAAAATACATCAGAATGCCATGCAATTTATGCATTCATTTATAGCTACATATATAACAATTTTTTTTGTCATTGTAGACATTTTATCAGTCACCCAAGTTGCATTGGAATAAACCTACCTGACATTTTATGATGGCTCTAGGTTTACAGCTATATTTACTCTGTCTGTCTCTCTGTTTTTCTTTATAGAAAGGGGTTTGAGTGGTCAGCTGGACCTCACAGAGCTCATTGGTGTACCTTTACCTCCTTCTGTCTCCTTTGTCACTGGTTTTGAGGGCTTCCCTGCATACAGCTTTGGTCCGGATGCTAATGTGGGCCGCCTCACACGCTCCTTCATCCCCGACCCGTTCTTCCGTGACTTTGCCATTATTGTCACGGCCAAGCCGACCACTCGCAAGGGTGGAGTCTTGTTTGCCATAACCGATGCCCTGCAAAAGATCGTTCACTTAGGAGTAGCACTTGCACCTGTTGAAGATGGATCGCAACAAGTGGTTCTTTACTACACCGAGCCCGGGGCGACACGCACAGAAGAGGCGGCTTCCTTTAAGATGGGGGACCTTACTGGAAGATGGGCCAGGTTTACACTGACCGTACAGGGACAGGAAGTGAAGCTGTACATGGACTGTGAGGAGCACCACAGGGTTGCCTTTCACAGGGGCCAAGATGGGCTAACATTCCAGCCCAGCTCTGGGATCTTCATAGGGAATGCCGGTGGCACCAGACTAGGGCGTTTTGTGGTAAGTTTGAACCTGATGGTTTTTGATGTGGGTAACAGAGATGAATGTTTAGGCTCTGTTCTAAACCCTAGTTAGCTGCCTTTATGTCTACTGAATGCTACCTTTGAGGGCAGCATCCAAAGTAAAACAATGTTAAATGTTTATTTAGTCTTGGATTATATTAATTGAGAAGATGCAATGTTACCTCAGACGCAAGAAGATATTTTAGAAAGCAACAGTTTTCAGGTTTTTGGGTCTCTTATGATGCCTGAGGATGTTGTCTAGGTGGGAAGTGTACTAGATTTCAGACCAAAGCAATAGTGTTTATTAAACACATCTGGTTGCTTTAAGTCAATATTGAAAGTGGGTTGTAACTATTTATTTTCTGTTTTCTTGCATGTCACAACATGCATGTTTGTGAATGAATATATGAGGTGGTAATCAGTTTTGATTTATCCCAGAAAAACGTAAACATTGTGTTTAGATGCTGTAGTTTTTGTTTGGCTTTCTCACAGTATGTTTTGTAACAGACTAACTTGTGTCTGGGATGTTTAAATGTCAAAACCTTTGCCATAACTTTAAACTGAACCCTAAGTATAAATTTATAAACAGCAACGCTCTTGTTTGAACAATACAACCACATTAAAAGGAAGTAACACATTAATCAAAAATTGTTTAACAGTTCTTAAATCAAAGACGCTGCACATGGCTGCGCTTTGGCGTCTACTCTAAACTCATAAAAGTTCCTTAGATGTAACAGATTCACTATAAGTTCATCACAGATGTTGAACTATATAACCTGTCAAAGATCACTGCAGTTGCCAAGACGTTGATTTGTGGGTCGTTTGAATTCTAAACAATGTTAACATCAGCCACTACATAAATATGTGACAAGTGGCAAGGTTATATCACTGGTGACAAAAAACTGAGACATATATTCTCTTTTTTTTTTTTACCACAATTATATTTAATGAGGGAAATGTTAATATTCTGCACACATTGCTGGCATGTTACAATTGGTCATACAAGTAAGTCATTCAAGGCCAATGTTGTTGGTTCTAACGTGTCTTGTGAAGTGCTGGTCTTTAATGGGCCTTTAAACATCCTATAAAAACAACTGAATTGTCGGTCAGACAGACCCTTCCTTTCTAAGTTCTTGGCCAAACAATTGTACAGTGTGCCTCAGAATTCATGCCATAAGTCAAAAGTCTGGCTTGCAAGACTAATGCATGCCAGTTGTGATAATTGGTTACAAAATACCATTGTCTGTACTGGAATGGTTGACCATTCATGTACCAGCAACCGAACAGTCCCAGTGGTCCCTAATATGGGCTCACAGTTCTTTCCTTACCATGTTGGGAAACAAGGCGACATAACCACACCCTCACTCAAACATACTGCAGCTTTAAAGATTCCAAGAGACAGTATTGCATCCCCTCACACAGACAGTAGGTTTTGGCTGACTCTTCAGTTTATAAATCAAACTGGATTGCTTTGGATTGTCATCATTTCATTGCCTTGATGCAGTAGTTTGGCTCAACATGTACTTTCTATAAAACTTCATTGTTCACCTCATTATTTATCTGCCTGTGCCGAGTCTTTGCTTTGTTATGTTAAGTTTAGCTGAAAATCTAGTGGAACAAAATTGATTTTGAAAATTTGCCTCAGGCTTTGTAAGGTTTTGTTTTGCAGTAACATCCTGTCATTGCCTTTTTCTTCTCTGATATGTGACTTAGGGAAGGAAGAAAACATCTTGTGTTTGGATTGAGTGAATTAGTGACCATTTCTGATGGACATGTTTATCATAATATCAAGACACAAATACTTTATAACAAGGAGAGTTCACATAGGCACATGCTCAGACCAGCACAAGCCCTCCATAAGTCAGGAGTCTCTGTACATGTCAGTGTGTGTGGCTAGAGTCGGTGTGTTGACTGAATGTGGATGTAATTTGCATATGCTGAGTCAACATAAAGTCTGTTTATCTCACGGGCTGAATAAACAGGCTTTAAAGACGATGCCAGTTACAGCTGCATACCGGGTTACCGGGTTCTAAATATAAATGGTACCCAACACACAGACACACACACACACACTACAGTTAATAATTGTTCATTTTGAATCAAAAGTTAAAGATGGCAGCGTTAATGGTTAGCTTCAAAACCCCTTATTTCTGCTGAATGTTAGATATTATGCAGTAGTGAGTGGATATCACTTACACAGAGACTCTTAATATTCATAATTATACTGTTCTTGAAACAATGGAATGGGATTCTCCTTTATAGAGATAATTATGGCACAGTAATTCCTATTCATTCCATTATCCTGTTACATGACATTTAGAATGCTTGAGTCCTTACTGTAATTGCTCACTTTGCAAGGAAACTTAATTTCAGTTACACAATGAATGAGGGACTTCCCAGCTAACAGGTAATATTCTCACAACATTGGCTAACATTTTCCAAAGGTTCTCTTAAAGTTATTAAAAACATTCTTGCAGTAACATCAGCAAAATATTTTTTCTAACATTGTTTCATATACCAAAAAAGTTATACTTAGTAGAACATTTCAAAAAGATTGCAGAGTTTAAAAGTGTTTGAATATTCCTAGAACCAAACAATAGTGTTAATTTAACATGTAAATTAACTGGTTGTTTTGAGCGTATCTAAAACTTTCAAAATAACATTTTGTGTTATCTAATGGAAACATTAGGAGAACATTTTTAGTTGTTTTCTGAAGGGCTGTCTGCATGGCTGATAGTTGAGTCAGCCTGGCATGAACCACAGCAAAATGAACATGACTAATCGAAAAACAAATGCCAGAGGTCTGTGAACATGTGGTGTAAATTGAGCTGATTTTCAGCTCCTGTGAAAGATCTCCTGAGCTTTTTCCGACCATTTATTTGAATTGATCTGTTTATTTTCAAGCCGTTGCAATGGAAGAGTTTACATGGTCTAGTATGCATCATTGGCTCACCTGTTTTGTTTTATTAAGCGTTTTTATTAGACGCACAAACCCAGAAGATACTGGAACACGCATTTATTTAGAGTATGAGTTATACCACGTCTTCTGAAAGTATCAGGAATACATTTAGATTTGTTTGTGTCTTACAGACAAAATATTTAGCTTCCTCTCATTTAAGATTCTTCCACTCAATAAATCTAGAAGTTAAACAAAGCAAATAAACAAATTTGATAAATTTGAACAAAGATTTGATAAAAAATTTGAACAAAGACTAAAATAAAGGAAAATTATAATTGAAACTTCTTTGTATATATTTACAAGATCTTAGTGGCATTAGTTCAATGAGGATGTAAAGACAAAAATCTCTTGATGTGTTATGATTGCTATTGTTGGTACAGTCTATTCTTACTTTCAGTCTCTCTCACACACCTCTATTAGTGTTAGGCAGTGTTAGTGAATGGAAAACATGTGTATAACCTCTGTGGATGCTGTGCCCAAGACCGTCACCAACATGCCTCTGTTAATCACACCTTACATCTTGTTAGAACGTTAGAATAACATTAGCTTCAGTCTCTCAATGTGCAGATCACAGGTCAGCTTACAAGACCTGATGATGCCCAGTCTTGCATGACCTTGAAAATGAGACCATGTGGGGAACAGGTGTTTTTTCAATGTCACATGATTTTGAATGAAGCTTTCTGTGTTTATTTTTTCATTCTGAACGCTAGTTATTGTCGCTGTCACTGATTCAGAACATCTTTAGCTCTCACTGACAATTCAGTTTATGTGTGTTGTTGTTTTTCAGTATACTGTACAGTGTTTCCACATTTATTTGATAATCAGATTCAGGGTATTATATAAGATTACTTAATTTACTAGTGAACATTTATAGAGACTGATGTATGAACTCTGTCTGTCTCTCTCTTTCTCTCTCTTTTTCAAGGGCTCCATCCAGCAGCTGTTGTTGACTGCAGATCCCACGGCACCAAATGACCAGTGTGAAGAGGACGACCCCTACGTGAGTGCTTCTGATCTTACAGACGTTACACTAGAAAATAGCGCCTTCTAGTGGCTCAAGCTGTATATTGTAGCCTACAGCCAGCTTTTGCAGTACAGTATGATCAAGTCTAACTTGATTTAATCTATCTTTCACGAATAAGCAGTTACATTTGACTCACTGTAAAAACTAGTCTGGCCAGAGGCATGATTAACAGTATATGAATATGAATAATGCTGCTGGTATAGGATCAATTATTACCTGGTTTCAGGCGTCAGGTTATGGAAGCGGTGACGACATCTATGATGATACAGAGACTGGAGATGAAGTGAAGAAAGTTGTGGAAGAGAGAGAATTCATAATGGTGAGTGACATCACTGGGATGTACTGTACATGCAACACGCAACCAGTCATAAATACTCCTTCGTTTCGTAAATACTAGTTTACGTTTAGTGCGCAAACATACATAAATTGTTGGACATTAACGTGTACAGACCGCCTGCCTTTCACGGCTCAGTTGACAGATGTGCCCAGCAGAGGGAGACATATTACAATCTGTGCACGCAAGTGACTTAAATGATCATTAAAATACAGTATATGGTATGCGGAGAATACCTGCCTTTCAGTTAAAAGAGCCACTTATTATATTGGAAAGGCATTATTGGGACATGGCCTGGGATTTGCATTAGCTTGGCCAGCCTAACAACAATTACATTTATTAGCATGTTTTGACATCTCTGATGTATATCATGTTTATATGCAGCCGGAGGACCTTGAGAACAGTCCCCTGAGAGCGCCCCCTACTGAAGCACCAGTATTTGAAACTGAAACAGATGATGAAGATCTGGAAGAAGGATCTGGCTTGGACATAGACAAGACAGATGTAGAAGGTCACAGACTTTTCAGTCGAGAGGGAAATTGTTTCTCTTTCATTGGTTACATTTCCTCATTACATTTGATTTCTGTCAAATTACAGAGCCAATCAGGTCAGAGGGAGCCAGTCAAGACAGAAATGTAAGTGACACTCATTGGTCACTTAAGCGACACTTGCAAATGTCATTATAAACTAAATATCAAGAGTATAAATCAATAGTATACACACAACTTTCTAGCAAAACAGATCACAAAAAAGATATTTTATTTCTGTACTGAAGGAAGGACATTATCATATATGAAACTGTGTCTCACAAGTCCCATTGATCATTGTGAATGCTGGTGGTCATTACAGGTCATGACCATGCAGAAAGGAGAAAAAGGAGACCCAGGCCCACCAGGACCCCCTGGACCCCCAGGTCTCCCAGCACCTATAGGTAGCGAGGGGCCTCAATTGACAGGAGAGCCAGGGCCCAGGGGCCCACAGGGCCCACCTGGATCTCCGGGATTACCAGGGAAAGACGGACACCCTGTAAGTACACCTTGTAAGGACATTTCATTTGTACTGAACAAAACACACAGCGCTCATGTGCTCTCTGTTTATTACTGGTGTGTTTAATTGTATGTTTAATTTTAATGCATACATTTTAAACATTCAAGGCATTTTTGAGCCTTGTTTGCGCTGTATGTTACATTTGGTTAGTGCACTTACTGTGTTCCTGTGTAGCTCAACTGGAAGAGCATTGCGTTAGAAGCACAATGGTTGTGGGTTCAAACCCAGGGAACACAAGCACTGATTAAAAAAATGTATACCTTGAATTCACTGTAAGTCACTTTGGATTAAAAGTAAAAGTTAAAAGTAAATGTTACTGATTGCACAGTAAAACAATCACTGAAACCAATCTGAACCTTTCTTGTTCCCCCATTCCTCGTGGGTGACTTTTGTTCACTTGTTAGTGTACTAATTTCCTTTCCGCAACTATGTGTTTAAGAGACAACTAATTATATTTAGTTTTTTTGTGTATATCTGTATATATTTGTATATATTTTATATTAAACCATGGTGTTCAAGTCCGTGTCCTGTAAACAGATATGTGTTTATTGTTACAGACAAACAAACAATGAACATGTCAAGCACATATGGAAAATACAAAAGCATGCCTTACATTGTTATTTATATACAAGTGTATGTTGTAAATAACATCATTGTTTGTAAGCTACAATGAGTTACCAAATTTTTCCAGTGCTTACTTCTGGTGCCATGCAAATATAGACTAGTGAGCATATGTATTCTTCCTCTCATGTGTATTTTTTATGTAATTTCTTTAGGAACTGTGGTATAATGTGACTATGTATTAAGATGTATTTCTTTTTCAGGGTGGTTCAGGGAAAGATGGAAGTCCTGTAAGTATATTCTGGAGAATTTGAGCTGAGCAGTGAAAGAGTTAAAAGGAAGCTTATTTTAATGCTTCATTTAATAAAGTTTTGAACTACTGCTAGAAAGTACTTTTTAGAATTACATTTAGGACTGAAACCCAGATGGTCACTGAGAAAAAAGTATTTCCCCTAACAATGTTATATATTTTTTAAAACAAAAATTGAAGAACTTGCACGTTAAACAACTGAAAAGAACACTTAAAAAACTGAATACAAGGAATGTTGTTGTTACTGACCTCAAAGACAGAAATGCCTAAGAAATGTACATTTAATGTCCCATAAGCTGACAATGTCCAAACCGAACTCAAAACAGATTCAAAATCAACACTGGGCCGTTTGTGCACACCCGGTCGTTTTAAACCAAATTGTAACTTACACTATGTTATACTTGTGTGTTGTATGTTATACTTAAAAATGTTCTTTTTTTGACACGATAGACTGTATATTTTACTTGAGCGATGGCTCACTCATGCCAGTCCTTCTCCGGCACGTGTGTGCGGCATGGCTGGCCTGCAGACCACAGAAAAAAGAAAAATACATGTAAATATTTTTGAAACACAAATTGATGCCTCATTATTTGTGAGGCACGGACGGTAAATTGCCAAGCGGCCTGTTAGTGCACAGAAAGGGGCCGTGATGGTGTGTGAGACTCTTTCATCTCTGTATACGAGTGAGAAATAGGAGCACCTGTCGTTGCACCTGTGTGGCTGATTACATCACAGTCCGGAGGTTGTGACCTTGGTTTTCTTCTTTTAGATCTGACGGTTTACTGAGCACATATGGGGTTCATGTGTGTGTGACTGTAGTGTTTTTGAATCTGAATAAATCTGAACATTTTCCCTTTGTCTTATGTTTGTGTTATGTACAGGGAGAGGTCGGACCTCCAGGATTTCCTGGCCTAACTGGAGATCCAGGTCCCAAAGGAGAGAAAGTACGACACAAAAATGCACTTGTTCACAAATAAACAGATTCATATATTGTTTTGATTGAGCAGCGTTAGGTCTTTTTTGTAATGAGAATGTAGCTGAATGGAGTTTATCGCTTTGTTCTTGATTCGCTAGCGTGTATAAATGATGAATTTGTAATACAGATTCATCTATTCAAGTTTAATGCTGTTATTTTAAACTGTGGTTTAAAACCTTCCTTGCTGTTATGTAAGAATAAAATAGCTCAGCTCAAACTATTAATTACATCACATTCATATATTTAGAAAGCTATTGCCCTGTTAAAGAAACTTTAATAAGGAACTGTTTATTTTGTAAATTGTACAAACTACATTTTGGAAAGAGCAGCTTGCCTGTAGGTTAACTACTGTATTAAGCAAAAATTCACTTATAATCTTATCAACTGCTGTTCACTTTGATGTAATGTCTTTTTTTATGTAGGGTGATCCTGGGGTGGGCATTCCAGGACCACCTGGACCTCCCGGACCACCAGGGCGCCCAGGATTATATAATAATCTGGTTTGTAATTTATCCTAAATCAAAAGCAGAAATGACATTCTTGCAAATTAGTATTGCATAATTCCATAATACTGTTAAAAAGGTGGGTTGTTATTAAACTCACTGTTTCCTCTTTGTGTTCAGGACAGCTTTGATGGTTCAGGCTCAGGCTTTGTGGACTTTGACAGTGAAACTGAGGTGATAAGGGTGAGTTATAGTGTCTCATTTGAAGCTGTTCTTTGTTGCAGTGACTCCCTGATTCCTGGTTGAAATCAAAAGCAGTTGGATTCCATGCTGAATTCCATACTGTCCATAGGTCAGCATCTGACACACAAAATAAATGCTCAACAAAATTTAGGCAAACATAATGATGTATGGACTGTGGAATATAGAGTTATCCTTTAATGTGGATTTTAAATACACTCTGCTGAAGTGTCATATTTACCATTTGATCAATTATTGTCCAATTATATATTTTTATTTTAATAATTTTGTATATATTTTTGATGTATGTACACCAGGGTCCCCCAGGGCCACCTGGTCCACCAGGGAAGCCTGGCCCTCCTGGCCCTTCTCTGGGAGTTCATCCAGGTCCAATAGGGCCACCTGGGGTTCCTGGAAATAATGGAAAGGACGGGGAGATGGGCAAACCTGGAATTCCGGTAAGTAAGGCTGTAACATTGTACTGCATCTAAGATAAAAGGGCCACATCAGAATCTTTCACCTAACATGTATGTCATTATTATCACACAAATTTGAAAACAGATTAAGTAATTACAAAATATGAATATTGAGACTATTGTTGCTATAAATCATGCAAATACATAATGAAACAATTATGATTAATTATGATTCAATTATGATTCTTAAAGTAATTGTAAGAAATTTTTAATGTAATTGTAAGAAAAAGTCTTTGTTCACACAGATCGTACCGCAGACACACACCTCCTCAGAATGCTAGTCTTATATTATTGATTGCATACTGTAACTTGTTTCAGAAAGTGTATAACAGTCCTGATTACCTGGACTGGGTCAACACATTCACCCTGTGTTGCAGGTGATTGATGACTGGTTTAGTGGGTCAGGATCTGAGCTGGGCTCAGGGCTGGACTCAGCTGAGGTAGAGTGGTAAACTGAGACCATGGGCTAAAAAGGCAGTTGTTTCTTCCCATCATGTTCCAAACACATATAATTTCTAACCCTCACTCAAATGCTGTTGCTTTCACTGCTCTCAAACCTTCTGAAAAGACATTCACATGATGTCTTTTCAATAATGCTGGGTTGACTAGTAGGAATGCTATAGTGTAAGGAACTAGACAGTAAAAATGCATTCATAGAATGCATAGTAAGTGGCTTTGGATAAAATTACATGCCAGATGCTTAAAAACTAAAACTACATTTTTGCTTTTTGTTAGATTTTTACTTTTTTAAAATAGAATGTAAGTGGTGTTAGCCTATTGAATTGTTGGATCTATGATGCTAGTGTGTTGTATGTGGTTGCCAGGTGTTGCTGTTGCTAAGGTGAGTTTTTAGGTTAATGCTATTTGATTGTTTGATATTCAGTTGTACCTTGATAGTTGCTGTGCAATTGCTACAGTGTTCTGGATGGTTGCTAGGGTGTTGCTATGTGCTCGATAAGGGACCGTTGTAAGGCCTCTATGAAATTCCAGACTATAGACAAAGACTGTGACCCTCAATATCCACCAGAATAAAAATCATATGCCAGGTTGCTGGCCAGACTTTCCATGTACCCTTGATGTCCTTTTCTTTAAAAGATACACATACTTTATTCTGCCAGACTGTAAGCAGAGATTTTGGAACGTCCCACAGGTCATGTTCAAGGCATCATTTTTAAAACATCATGTTCAGAGATTCGGTCTCTTGTTTGGTGAGTGAGTATGTTTCAGAAGTTTACCCCTGAAGTCAGAAGTTTCAAGGCAAAACCAAAAGAAAATTTCCGTTCTTGAAACCTTGAAATTTAATGCTAGCAATTCTAGACACAGATACAGTCTTAAAGGTAAAGTGTGTAATGTTTTGGGGGTTCATATTTTGCAGACAAGCAGTTTAATATAACTTAAAGTAAGCTTCAAGTAACTTAAGCTTAAGTAAGCTTTAAGTAACTTCTGGCTCATTAAGTGGTGTGAACTTATGACACCAGTTTGGCGTCAGTTTGTTGGCCAAATTGGCTGATTGGGTTTGCTAATAGTTCTCACAACCTTCAGTATTCCAACAAAGTAATTGTTTTTCAATCATTGTAAATAGGGCAAGTATTTCGTTAAAATAGTTTCACCCATGACCACCCATTTTGTTTGGACAACTTACGTTTTGGACACATGGAATACATGATGGAATCTAAACTGACACATGGAACACATAATGATGCATAATAGCAACCATGAAGATTCAGAAAAAACTTCATTTTAAATTACACTGTTTTGTATTAAATCAAATTCAAATCTGTTTCTCAGCTATGTCCCATAGGGTGGCTAAAAGACTGTGGTTGAAACCACAGCACTACTGATTTCTTTATTAAAACCCTTTAGAAGTCATATACTGTAGCTTTTCTTACTCAGCACCATTTAAGGAGTCACTACAGATCTGTGAAACATCAAATTACATAGTTATCCAGACAACCAGATTGAAGTAATTGCTCCCAAGTGTTTGGTCATAGGTTAGAGCAAAAATTAATGAAAGCTTTCCCAGGCCCATCAGATAAAGTATTAATTAAATAAACTTCTCATAGGCCCATAAAGCTGTGAGTCAACTACAAAAGCCTGGGCAGGAGAGTTCTCTATTAATACTGGGTGAAGGCGAGAGAGTTTCATATCCTCACTGAACATTTACCAACAGCTAAGCTTGTATTATGGAACATAAACAGTGTTTTGATGGGGGAAGCTGCCTTTAAAATGTGCCCTGCCAACTAACCAACCAACCAACCAGCCATTCATTGCTTCAACAAATTCACAGCTTTTGTGTCACCTCCTGACACAATACAAAGTCTGATGTTCCTAAAAGATAACAGACTTGTTGAAAGATTGGCAGACAACCAATCAATGAAGATATGAAGTGCTGAACAACACACTCTACTCTACTGTACAGTAGGTTTGAGTCAGTGACTAAGACCTTCAAAGGCTTGATGGGTCATTGAGTCATATGTATTGTTTGTGGAATTATATTAGATACAGTACTAAAGGAGTTTACATGGTTTGTTTGTTTTTTTCAGGGTGTGGATGGACGAGATGGAGAACCAGGCAAACATGGGGAAAGAGGACAAAAAGTAAGACATTATATCGGCTTGATTTTACTGTTTAATGGCATTTTTTTACTCACTATTGTACTTAATTCCGATTGTAATATACTACAATATAGTAGTATATTATAGTATTTTTAAGTATTATATTTGTATTTTAAAATAATTATGGCTGATTCTTTTTAAAATTTTGTTGCTTATGTTCTTGTGAAGTTCTGAAATGATGCATGTGGATTCTTTGACAGGGTGACACGGGTTTACCTGGGTTCATTGGACCAAAGGTAATTTTATTTAGATTGTCGTGGGACTTATAGATAGCAGACATGCACTCAGTTTAATTACGTTTTTAATTTCAGGTTAATCCCAAGTTGAAATTGTGTCTAACTTTTACAGCACAGAAGATTGAAACTGAAATCATTCTTTCTCTTCTGTATCTTCTAGGGTGATTCCGGCCAGCCAGGGCTTCCAGGACAGCCGGGAGCTGCGGGACCTGAAGGTCCCAGGGGTCTGCCAGGCCCTCCTGGGCCTCCTGGGCCACCAGGAAAAGGCTTTAGCTTTGATATGATGGTGCGGTTCACAAATATAAAAAAATATTTAAAATATTTAGCTCAGTTTTAACATCTGTAGAATGACTAAAAATATCTATACAAATGTGTAATATTTGTTACATAAATCTCTGCATAATAGTAGATTTTGGCTGAACTAAAAAGGAATGAAAGTGATTGATAAATTTAATTTTTGAATAAATTTGTAGAAAAAAAGCACAGAGCAGACATTTAAACACAAATCAACCGCTGCAGTGTTTTATTGACTTGTTTTCTATCAGCAGAACTCTGAGGGGTCAGGACTCGATGATGGCAGTGGCTTCAGACCTGTGCTGCCCAGAGGACCACCTGTAAGTGCATCTAAATGTCCATTTCCCCTTGTCCTTGCTGAACTACTGTAATTGTTTACATTGAATCAAATCCTGTGTACTTTCTGTTTCTCAGGGTCTTCCTGGCCTCCCTGGCCCACCGGGACCTCAGGTAGACCCCCACAACACTGCACAAACATCTGGCTCACATAATTTTGAGTATAGCAGTATCGTTATGATACACAGTGTGGTCCAATGGTCCAATACTAAAATACTTTTATTTAGCTTTTCGATAATTTAACAGTGTTTATTTCATTACAAATATTACCATTCTAATAAGAAGAGAGTAGTTGGAGAATAGTCTAATAAGAATAGTGAAAAAAATCAAAGCATTCATAGATAGAGTTTATAGGACTTATTATTTACATTTATGCATTTTATTCATTTGGCAGACACTTTTTTTTATTTATAGGATTAATCATGGTAACCTGGTATGCCTTTCTGCCTATAATACCACATCATATATAATATAACATCAATTAACACCATTTTTTTCTATGACAACACAGACTTATGATACTTTAGATAAATACAGCCTTGTTTTTTTTCACACCTCAAAGTAGACTTTCTCAAAACTTTATTTAAGTATCCTTAACTTTATATTAAAAAACTCTTCTTGTAGGGTAAAGATGGCGCTGTCGGCCCTCCAGGTGTTTCTGTGAAGGTCTGTCTTCACACACAATCACATCACAAAACACATTCATACACACATGTCCACAACCATTTCCAGCCCCGCTTTCCAAAAGAAGCATGTCGTTCCCACCCACATGTTCCCCATTTGCCCCATATTTCTTGTCTTCAACACATCTGCAGGGGCCAATGAAATATTCTTTGATATTGAAAGAAATGCTTTTTATCATATACTTCGAATTTCTTGTTGTTGGTGTAATTCAAAGTGAAATTCTATTACTCCAGAAGCACTTCATTATAATGACTTTATATTCAGATTTAAAGTAAATTACAGTAGAAGAATTACAATGCTAAAAACAATTACAAGGGTGCTGTCACCCTGATAATGATATTTTGGAGCCTGTAACAATTGGGGTCTAAAGGGGGTATCTTATTGTGCATATTGTGCAGTCATATCTACACAATATGGTTGGAACTTTATTACAGATCAGATTCCCATTGTGTCACTTTTATTATTGAAAGTGATATTGACCTCTGATCATTTCTTCTCCACACCTCTAGGGGGAACCAGGCCCTACTGGAGCTTATGGACAACCCGGGTTATCTGGTCAGCCTGGAAATCAAGTAAGTATACAGGGCAAAATATATAGTTATTTTGTCACAGGGTTAATTAGAGGGCTCTATTTTGCAAACAGAGAAAAATTTCTTTTTAAATTTACTGTCTTTTGATGTTTTTAGGGAGAAAAGGGAGAGAAGGGTGATGCAGGTCTGAAGGTTTGTATCCAGTGAACACCATCTACATCTGCTGTGTTTCTCAGACCTGAGTGGTCTGCTTTGATGCCAATGGTTTGTGTGTTTTATGCTTCAGGGAGAGAGGGGTCTGGATGGAATTAGTGTACCCGGACCCCCGGGGCCTCCTGGACCTCCAGGACCAGTTATCAACCTCCACGAGGTAAGCTGATTAAATCCTGCATTTTTTTAAAGTCACACACAATGCAGTCTAAAGCTCATTTTGAAATATTTCTCCACCCTCAGCTAATGCTTAATGGCACTGAAGATATCTTTAACATCTCAGAGATTTTTGAACAACAAGGACTGCGGGTAAGAAACCTCAGAGTTTGTCTTCTGTCTGAATGAACACCAGGATAGAAATATCACACATACACTACCAACCAATTGTTTGACACATTTTTTTCTTACAAAAATGAGTTCTTTAAGGCCATAATGGTTCTTTGTTCTTTATTTAATCTTTATTTTCCCTTCAGATTTCACTTCTGAAATCTGAAGTTTCAGACAGATGTAGCTCATTACTTTTGCATAATTTTAATTATGCATAATTTTAAGGGTACTTTTATTGGAGTTACATTGGAAAGTTACATTCTTATTTGTAACTTTCTAAGTTACACATTTTTTTTAATTTACTCAGTGTGACTCATTTTACCAGCACTGGTCACATATGTTGTATATGAATGTTAGGTCATGGAATATGGACGTTAACTACGGGCTTGTGTTTGTAACCCTCCAGTGGTCTTTGGTTTGGTAATTCAGCTATTGCTTGTTCTGATTACTCAAACATTCAAGAAAGATGAGCGTTGAGATTACAGCTCCTCTAAACCTCTGGAAAAAAGCAACAGTCACTTCAAAAGCGCAGGATTTCAAACACGCTGCAGCATAATTGCTTTATTTACAACGATAAGTCCATGAATTCTGTGTTTACTTGCCTTGGCGTGAAAATGTGTTTTAAACAATTACAACACATTAGCTTTACTTTATTACAGAATTTACAGGCTTTGACAAGTCAAGCGAAACAAACAGAACTGGGGAACATGTAAACCATTATGTCTGCTTTAGTTTTAAGCATGGAACACTTGCATGGAGGAGTGATTGCCGCTTCAGTATCAAATGCGTATAGTTTTATAGATTACAAACCATCATTTAAAAATTGCTAAACGTTCTTGAATATCACCTGTGATTTAAGATCATTGCTCTAAAATTGCTTGACAAGTGCCCAAAACTAATGAAAATTGGCAAAGACTTTGACAGACCTTGAGCACTTGAGGCAGTTCCATAGAACTTACACTGATCACTTACATTGATAGAGGTACTTGTGCTATATTATGGCACCAGAATGCTGTAAAGACCTGGTTTATTGCAGGGGACTCAAAACACACACTACATGTTTCATAGGAACTGCCTAGCAGCCACCCACAATAGCTTACAATTGTGAGGATGTGTCTTTTGTTAAAGGCTTAATCAATTAACAGCAATTATATTAAATTAAATAACACTTTTATTATTCTCTTAGGGCCCACAGGGTCCGAAGGGTGATTCTGGTGCCCGAGGGGTCCAAGGACCCCCAGGTTTAAAGGTAAGTTAGCTGGAACCAAGAAGATACAGGTGTGAATGAGTTTGTGTGAGTTTGTTGTGGAGGAAATGGGCCGAGCTGGTTCATAGAGGTGTTATTCATTGGCATATAATCAAGAATTTACATGACTGAGGTTTAACACATGTGATACACACCCTCCATATACTATCAGACCACACGCACAGCACAGATACTAAAACACTGTACATGATAATTGATTCCTTTTAAAGTTCAAACACAGTATGTTTTGAATGTTTAATATCTGATCACAGAACAATACAATTATTTAAATGTCCTGGTATTGATCCATCAATAATCCCAATCTCTAAATATTCTGTTGGTCTGTTGAGGAAAGATTATAATCACTGAGTATTGTGTGAAACGAAACACCAGACGAAAGATTAAACAACAGTACACAGTATGTACAATCTTGAAAAGACTGGAGGTAATGACTACCAGACATGAACCCAGAGCACATGCACACATAAACACACACTCGCTTTACAAAACAACCTCACACAAACCACATTCAGGTACCTGAATGAAATAGTTATCCCATGCTAACCTCTCTGAAGGCCTGAAGTACTTTGTACCACATACGGTTTTTGTTAACCTGTGTGTGTTTGTTTGAGAGAGGGTAATGGAGGGGTTGTGCATTGTGCATGAAAGCAATAGGCTGCAGAGTTTGTGTGTGTATCATATTTTGTATAAAAATTAAGCACATTATCATAGGAAGTACTTGCTGTTCTTGAATAGGGATGCGGGTGTGTGTTTAATGTGTTTTTATTTATATTGTGTTTTGTTCTTAACTCTTATTATACATTGTGTGTGTGTGTCTGTGCGTGTCTTTGTGTGTCTGTGTATCTGTGTGTTTGTGTGTGTGTGTCTGTGTAGGGCCAAAAAGGAGAGCCATGGTTTTCCATTACTGACGGAGCGCTTATGTCTGGAGTTACTGGACCACAGGGACCAAAAGGGCAAAAGGTCATTGACAACTTTTATATCCCTGATGCTTTTAATCACCGATTTGCCACTGATTTGAGAGAGAATAGATGGACATCAGCATATATTGTGGTTTGAATGCTGAGCTGTAGCATGAGATACTGGTATCCTAGACTGTTTAGTTTGTTTAACAAGCAGAATTTCCTAAATTAAACAATTTCAATAGAAATACCATGGTGGTTGACTAGCTAGTTTAGCTAGCTGAACCAGATGGACTAATCTGTATAAACCAGCCTGGATTAACAATTAAAATTTAATGCCAGTCTTTTCAGCAGGGCTATAAATAGTGTCGCCCACCTCAAATCATATTGTTTTTTTACATTCATTTTCACAGGGAGACTCTGGTGTTCCTGGACCACCTGGTGACAAGGTAATTTATTCCAAACAATGAAAATTGTAATTCAACGGGTCTTTACTGTGGTTAACTGTTTGGCAGCAATTTTTTTTGTTGCTGCGTTACCAAACATTCAGTAACATTCAGTAAACTGAAAACAAGTGATCTGAGCCCTTAATGTGACCCATTTTCCATTACGTCTGCTAGAAAGACCATCAAACCATTACCTGTGTTGTAGGTGCGCTTGAAGCGATCTGACTTGCTGCCATGTTCCAATTTATAATTTGCAAATTTTCCTGCACCGGTTGCATACAGCTGCTTCTGTTCAAAATGTTTTGGAAAAAGTACTGAGGCCAGAGATGCCCCGTACAGGACCAGACGACATTTAGGCTGAGGTTCTGGCACAAGATACGTCCACAGCTTGGCCTCATTTGGCTGTGCACCTGTTTTAAGGGGCCTCAATGTACCATTTGTGTGCAATTTTGCCTCAGAGTGATCTTTGATATGTGTGTTATTTAATCTAAACCAGGGTCCAATAGGACCAGTTGGACCGAAAGGAGAGTTTGGGTTTCCAGGACGTCCAGTAAGTTCCAAAATTCCAAATTATTTAACATACAGTAGATCTGTAAATGCAATTATCCATTTTTTGTAACACTGTAAGTGTTGTAAAGTGTTTTACAGATTATTATTATTATTATTAGATTATAATTAGTAGTAATATTAAAAAATAATGTAAAATGTATTAGTCAATAATGAAAGCTATTGTAATAGCCATATTGAGATGTTGTGTCAGAGAATTGTGGGTAGTGTAGTTTTGCCACCTCAGCCACTTTTAGCCATGCTGAAGCAATAAATGTTATTTACGACGCTGAAAATTATGGTAACCGCTTCCAAATGCCATTTAAATGCTATAGATGTTGGAGCTGTGGTTTTGTTGGCAGTGCCTTTACACATCACACTGAAGTTGAGGATGACCTGCTCTTTTAGACTGTCCTTAAAGGGCAGAGAATGGCCACTGTATAACTGTATTTGCTATAGATGTTGTGTTAATTCACATTTCTGCTTGCTGATATGAAACTGATAGACGTGTGTCTTTTCTCAGGGTCGTCCTGGAATGAATGGCCTCAAAGGTGAAAAAGGAGAATCTGCAGGATTACCTGTGAGTAAAAGCTTTTTTTTGACAAAGCCATCAAAAATAAAGTCTAACTTGATTCTGGAAGGTTTTTTGCAACATAGGCATTTAAGAAAATTCCTCAGTAAACAAATACTGTATGAGTTTTGACAAAAACCAACAAACTCCATGATGAGTCGCACATTACAACATATGATCTGAAGCTGATCTGAAATGATCTGAAAAATCTGTTGAAATATTCAATAAATTATTAAGGTGGTGACTGAACTGTACACCCCATAATTTACATCACCCTATAAATGACATGTCCACTTACTTTTCATCACTGTTAGCTAGATGGTTTTGATGTGTGTCTACCACAAGTCTGCTGTGAAGTGTTCTCATTATTTACCTTCTTAATTGATGTTACACAAAATGTTTCCTTTGGTCTTGGCTTATTTATTCTATTCATTATCTAATCTTATCCTATAGGGACCACCTGGACCTCCTGGACCACCAGGGAAACCAGGAATATTCAACTGCCCTAAAGGAGTAAGTATCTCTCTCTCTCACTTTCTCTCAGTCTCTCTCTCTGTTTGTATGTGTTTCATACACAGACTCTCTGTGATGTAAATATATTATGTTCACATTTTTATAGACAGTGTTTCCAGTCTGCCCTCGACCTAACTGCAAAAAGCCTGTAAGTGACTGTGTGTGTGTGACACACCCATAGAGTTAGTGTATGGGGCTTTGTGACATCATCTTTTTCATTTCACCAACCATTAGACTATCTCTTTCTGTCTTTTCCACAATTATCCTGCTAAAAAGGACCAGCTTAGACCAGCACAGATTTCAAGGTTGATAAGTGCTGGTTTGGTGCTAGTCTACACAGTAAACTAGCATACATAAAAAACACAAACAAGTGACACTGGTCAACCAGGTCTTTCTGATAAAGTTGGTTGACCAGCTTAACCAATCTCTGGTTAGGTTCGTCAAGAAGACTGGTGGAGACAGTTGCACCAACAATTCTGGTCATTTTAGCTGGGATTTCTCAACACTTTGACTCTTAATTATAATTAACCCATCCTGCTGTAATACACATCTTAACAAGCATCATATATTTCCCATGTAATTTGTTTCAGGCCAATAATGTCATAACATCTATTTTACCTTTTGCCACTACTTGAACCATCACATTTTCTTTTTTAAGCTTATTTAATTTTAAATCTCAGCATTTGAGTTTCCTTTTTAGAGCAGCGTGCACAGACTTCCTCAAAAGACAAACTCAAAATAACTCAGTGGCTTTCGTCCAAACTCTCATTTGTAATCCAAACTTCGATTTGAATTACTGCTCTAATAATACATGAAACATACATTGCCTGAACAACTCTTCTAAGCAATATGCTTGTGGTTTTGTTGCAATATTTGACTAATTATCCAAAATAAACACACAATATGTTTTAATGTTTTTGTCAGTTATGAAGATTTATGTCCTTGCATATCAATATATATCCCATGATTCAGTCAGCGTGGCCCATAATATAAAGCTGGTGTGATTGGGACAGTGATTCAAGGATGCTGCATGTCATGTGGACACAAGTGTGCTCATGATATTCAGATTGTTGTGGTGTGAACTAACTAAACCTTTTATTGGAGCAGCTATTGTGTGCTGTGTTCTCTAAAAACATTAAACCCTGAAAATAAGCAATGTTTGATTTACAATTGAGTTACTGCTTTCCAATTTTGTATTGTGTATTATGTTTACGAAAAAATGTACTGCATTTGTTTTTCTCATGCTCAGTAATTCAGACAAAAACACCTCAGTTTGTTTTTCTTTCAATCTCTCGGTCTCCACTGTAATCCACCTAATGAAAAAATGACATTTTTTGCTCTACCCAAGTAATTGCTGCTCCTCCAGTGTAACATCTTACTGTCAATTTTATTAACACTTGTCTCTGCTTCATTTGTATTTGATCAGGTTAATGGAGAGTCTACACAAGGTAAGCATGTGTTCAATTGTTTAAATCCTATACAGTAAATCTAGGTTATGTTAATGGTACTCCACATGGCAGTTACTATAACTACAGCTCATACTTGCAAATAAAAATACAGACATAAGTGGCATCGCAGAACATGACAGAATTTATTGAGAAATGTGTTAATATATATATATATATAATAAATAATATACTATAGGTTTTTTTTCGCTTAAATAATCTTAATAAACTGAATGTTTCTGCTCATCTATTCAAACGTAACATTAAACAATGCCTCGGTTTATCTCTGTTTCTCATGACTTCCTCACCTGTAGGGGGGGCTAGCTGCTCATCTTCTGGAGCTAAAGGAGAAAAAGGGGAGGCAGGTTTACCAGGATTGCCATCCTCTTCAAGTGAGTGTCTTTAATCACAAGTACTCATGAGGTGCAATATCAAAATGAGCAAAATGTTTCACTTAAACACTTTAAACAGTGTTTTACCATTTAACTGTTGCAAATTCACACATCACCATAAATCCATGTATGTTTACAAGTGCTCTGATATCTTCCTTCACAGGCAACACACTAGGAACAAAAGTGACAGTAAGTTTAGGGCTTTTAAGATAAGATATGATGATTTTTATGTATTATTTTTCATTTTTTTATGAGTTTTTCCTCTCTCACAAACACATTTTACATATTTTGGATGCATTGCTTTGTGTGCCACAGGGTGATAAAGGTGACCAGGGTTTTAGGGGAGAGAAAGGAGAGAAAGGTGAAGCTGGAATGCCGGGACTTCCTGGCATCCCTGGAAAATCTGGCCTGGTGGTGAGTGGACATCCACATGTGTGTGTTTATAAAACCTCATAAAAAGCATTATAAGAGCTCATCTGATTTCAGCAACTGTCACTGTGATTATACAAATCTGTTATGTTCCATTAGACTCAAACATAGTTGATGCTTTTATTTTAATGCACTACGCGATGCTCCGTGCAGAATCGTATTTTCTGTGTTTTTCTCAGTTACTATCTGTCTCTCTTTTATCTAGTTTCATTTTGTTTTTGTTTGTATTCTTTTTTAATCCCATTTCTTTTGTATATCAATTTGTCTTCACACTTCTCAGAGATTGCCTCTGTTTGTTCTCGTTTCTCTTAACTCTGTGTTCTTTTTGAACTCTGTACGTGACTAAAGATTTGTTTTATTTTAAATCCAACATGATGAATTGATTGGCGTGGTAACAGACTTCGTTCTGTGATGATAAAGATAACTGAATAAGACACAATAAACTCCTAAGATTGTTTACTTGGATTTGCAACTTGCATCCAAATTAGTATGATGTAACACAGTACAAATTAAGTTTATTTGTCAGAAGCACAAACTAATGTAACTGTCACAAGCTTTTTCTAAATTTTCACACATTCTTATTTAAATTTGCCATGTTTATTATGTCATGACATTAGCTAAGTGTCATCCTGTTATTTTTTGGTGTTTTAATCCAGTTTTTGTGTAATCCAAATTGTTATTATTTCTTTCTTATTGCTGTGAAGCATACCACGTAATTTATAAATATGGGTTTTAATTGGCAGGGTCCTAAAGGGGAAGCTGTTATCGGACACCCTGGTCACCCGGGACCTCGAGGACCACCTGGTGCACCAGGTTTTGGGAGAACTGGTGTAGCTGGACCCCCTGGAGAACCAGGACCTCCTGGACCACCTGGACAGCATGGCTCTGGTACCAACAAGTGTTCTCTTAGCTCATCTTCAGACTTTAAATCCTAACATTTGGCCAGCAATGTTTGTTGTACCAAGACTGCGCTTCCCCATTGGTCAAAATCAACAGTTATGGAACAGAGGTTACAAAAAAAGGTTTGGTACAGTCCAGGTTGTGTAAATTAACATCCCTTTTCAAAGAGGTCTGTAGGTCAAGCTTTTTAAAAATTCAATTAATATATTTTGCTTCCTTTTTAATTTGTTTTAAGTTATCCAGATTTCCACCTGAAGAAGTAGCCATGTTGTTGATGTAAGATTTGCTAGGGACCAAATGGCCCTCAGTGAAGTTACACCTCCCTCACACTCTATAGCTGATACCTGCTGAGTGTCCTAACAGCTATTCATTTCACTGGGATGAAAACAAACAGGGCCTATGGTGCAGTTTTGCTGTTATCACACTTTGATATGCATAAAGAAGGGTAACACTCAACAGATCATGTTGTTTCAGGCGTCCTGATCCCTGGCCCTCCTGGACCCCCCGGACCCCCGGGAAGGGCTGCTGATACCTCAAGTGCCGTAAGTAAAAGCTTAAATAAAAAAACACAACAACATAAAGTAAATGAGCTGTATTATCTTTAAATCTCTTTGGAAAATAAGCCCTAGTTTTATCCTAACACAATCATGAGACATTTTAACAGTTTAACACAATAAGAAGTCAAGTAAATAGATTCCATGGTTTTCTAAATCTCTGGAGATGATTCTAAGATGCTCCTAGTTGATTTTGGCCTTTGAGGAGCAGAAGATGATCTGGGCTGGGTTTATAAAACACACATTGAAACTGTTGGGAAACTCAGCTTATGTTCACAGTAACAAACGAAAATTCCATTAACATCTCTAGTGTTGTACCCAACTTGTATGATGTTGAACAGGGTTTGGCAGAATGTTGAGGACCATGGAATTAGGAATGATGTAATTTTCAATTCTTTAAACAAGGAGCATTACAGCAATAGGTTCCATGTTTTTTTCCTTCAGGTCAGGAAATATGCTAGTGTTCAAGCTATGAGACAACAGTCACATATGGATGAGGAAGGAACACTATCATTTGTTACAGATACGGGTAAACTCTACATTAAGGTGTCAGGAGGATGGAGAGAGATTCAGGTAAATGTTCTAATTAGATGATTGTCATTTGAATTTTATGGTACATGTTTGGTTTGATCATTTCCAGATTTCATAACATTTTTTTCTTTCACAGCTGGGTGGCCTGATTGAGGCATATCATTCTCCTGCTTTCTCACAAGATGACGTAAGTGCCTCTTTTTGGGATTTTTATTGGATACTTTATTGGAAAAACTGAGAAAGTCACTATTTCACATTTAAATCACAACGTTGCTAGTTTAAATGATATGGAGTATGAATATCTTTTAGCAGATTGACCTTGTTAAAACTGAACTGTCTCAACTAAATCCCAACAGGCAGGTCCATTGATTCTGACCCCTCAGCTCAGTAATATACCCAGACTAAACACAGGAAATGCAGTAAGTGTCTGTGTTTGTGTCTGTGTGCGTGCGTGTGTGTGCGTGCATGTATGCGTTTAAATGAGCAATAAATATAGAAAATGTTTTTGTGTTTGCTTTTTCTTTGTCTTTATTGGTGTGTGTTTATGCATTATTGTCTGATGATTGACACACTACTGAAATGTTCCTCAAAGCAGTATAACTCAAAAATAGAGTTTGTCTCATATCCTACAATTTAACAATGTATCTCTGGCTTTTCAGAACCAATGAATACTGTCTCAGCCCATCTTACCTCTGAAACTTTCCCAGGCTGTCCTTAACCTGAAAGACAAACATGTTTAATTTTGGGATTTGTCATGGTTTGGTAAAAAGTCTGTTATGAAAACATTGGTTTGGGCACCTCAAAAGCCTCAAAATGATCAGGACTCTAAAAGTATCTTGGTGGTTTCCAAAGCTTCTGTTTTAGATTAAATTACTGTGCTGTCCATCTACAGCCATTGAAGAACATCCCAGGGCCAGTTTATGTAAGTCTGTGGAGACATGCTTTTCAGGTTGAAGCAACATTGAAGCAAAGAATTTATGTACCATTTATAATTTGTGTAAGCTTTCTTACTAAAAATTGTAGTTTAGTTTGGCGTAGTTTTCACCTTTCATTTATTGTTATTGTACTCTTTAGGACGTCTGTATTTAAATGAGCTCTTTTATGATTGGCTATCATCTTTACATGAGGAAAGTGAGCAATAGCACTTATGGGTTGTGGGTCCAATTTACTATAGCTTGCAGTGCCACATTGTTTGGTAACAACGTCTTTACATTATGACAGCTGACACAAGCTGTGTTTGCATTAAAATGATCAGGGGCCTTGGTAAAAATTAACTTCAATAATAATTTTGACTTTTTATCTCATAATTATGACATTTTATTTCATAATTACAACATTTTGTTCCATAATTGTGGTTTCAAGTCTCATTATTTTGTCTTTTTATCTTATATTTTGACTGTTTTTATTGTACAGTCATAATTTACTATATTTTTTATATAATTATGTCTTTCAATCTTGTAATTTTGACTTAATCTCATAATTATGATTTACCAAAATCCAATGTTTCATGTGGTGGAAATGGGCTTCAAAACTAAAGATGATGTCACAACCGTGGCGTCTTGAATTTGCCTATTTTTGCTGATTGGCTTCAATAAGTACCAAGGAGTGAGCTTTCATTGTGAAAATCTATGTTAAGGCCCCTTTAAATTTTTCTGTATTGAACTACTTGATACATTTGATAGAATTCCATTTGTCTGTACTGTTTCTAATACCATAATCTCTGTGAAAGAGTGAATATATAAATACATCACTATCAATAGAACAGCTATAAAGATCACAGTCACTCATTTCTATATACCTGTGTGTAAAATCATCTCTTCTTTTCCCAGCTCAGGTTGGTGGCTCTCAACACACCGCTGACAGGAAACTTGGGCTCCATCCATTCAGTCGATAAGCTGTGCAGGACACAAGCTCAGGCAATGGGCATCAAAGACGATTACAAGGCCTTCCTGTCCCATCACCTTCAGGATCTGATTCATTTAGTTCAGCCGATGTACCGGACAAACAATCCCATTGTCAATTTAAGGGTAAAGTCCCTTTACACTAATTTGAATTTATTTCCCATGCAGCCTTTTTGATGTAATCCTAATGTCTGTCCTAAATGTTGCGTTAAGCCTTTGTGGTTCTTTGATTCACATTAATCTGCAAAGACTGTAGTTGTTGACTGTAAAGTCTACACTATTAGAGACTTAGTATTCTGTTTATTTAGTCTATATCATATAAATATCTTGAATTTATTGCATTCAGTTGACGCTTTCTTCAAACCCCAACTGTTGTTTTTTTTTTGGAGTTGACAAATGTGAGACCCAGAGAAACATTTAGGACAGAACCTTAATCATAATAAACTCCATGAGGTTTTCAGTGTCTAATGAAGAGTTTATGTTCACAGATATTAATTTCATGCACGCCATTTATCATATTCATGCATCATTTGAACACTCTGTGAAATTCCCCCTTCACAAATGCTTTGTGGTAATCATCGAAAAATGCGAAATCCAATAATGTGTAACGTTATATATCCTGTCTGTAGGGTGAGGTCCTCTTCAAGAGCTGGGACAGTATCTTCTCCAACCATCTTCTTCCTCGCGGCATCCCTCTTTATTCGTTTGATGGGCGGGACGTGATGACTGACCCCTTCTGGTGTGTACATTTCAGAGTTAAATCATAAATCAACACAGATTTATATGGCCATTACAATCAATGCAATGAAGAGTTCAATGCAACCGCACCCTGTCAGCGCTGTTTACGCAGACTAACAGGACAAAAACTTTGAGTAATGCTAAAGATTTTAATCAAATCACTGAAGAGTCTGATTATCATACACTACAACATCTTGTGTCCAATCATGCGCTTAAAAGGTTCATTGGTTTGTATAAGGTGTACGTTGTTCCTAATGCATGTTAGACATGCAATTGCACTCATAGCTAGATTTCAGTCATATCATACTACTTCATTAGGTGCTTAAAGACAAACTCAACATAATCAGATGCAGTTGTTCAGCCACGCTCTAGCTACTTCTAGCATGCTGTTATCTTTGCTATTCCTAGAACACACTGATTGCCCCATATTTGCGAACAGCCCTTGTAAAGTCTCTAATGCATTGCCAGGGCCCATTGTGAGAGCCCCCCCTTCGTATCACAAGCAAAAACACCCTGATTCCGTGTAGCAAAACACTACCAAGTGAAGAATGGCCCGACCGCAGACAACAGTGGCCACGCTTCTCATTTTTCCACCCGTGTATTTTTATATTTCATTCTCTGTTTATGTGTATTTATAATTCAGGGCAGCAAATATAGCCAGTTGTACGATACACCAGATGAGGCTGTGACAGCAGGGCAGCAATTGTGGTTAGCGAGTAGCTTTTTTAGTCTTGTTTGTGAAGTGGCATGTTCCTGGGTCCTTCAGAGACTCAGGCTTCAGGAGAGGTATGAATGGATGTAACAGAAAGACAAATTTCATAGACGTTTTAATATGCATGACATACCTCAGTTCTCATGCTAAGACTGCGGTCTGTTGTAGACAGACGTCTCAGACGTTTACTTAACATTTGCATGTTAAAAAGTCTAAATTGCTTTTACCAAACTTGTGAGTAGTTTTATATTAGATACTGAAAATACCCCTAAATATTTGATAATACGGTTCATTGGGTGGGTTTAAAGTGAAGGCCTGTTGTTCAGTGGGTTTCCGCTGCTAAATTCCCAATGTTGCAATGATTAATGAACATCAATGAAGCCATTAAATGTGCTTTTCTTCTTCTGGAGATCCAGATGTGGTCTTTTGTTCTTTATGAACCAGCAGTTGCTGTCTGTTTTGGAACATGAACTAACCTAGTCTTGGATAGACCAGTTTTATATAACGTTTTGGGTAAAACCGATGCTGTGTTTTAAGCCAAATGATGCTTTTTTTAAAAAGAAGTTTAATTAATGACAAGATAGATTTGTGCTTTTTTTATGGGACATAAAACTTCAATTAGGATTTCTTAGAGGTCAATGTGTTCAAAGTTTTGTGTATAAGTGAATAATAAGGGCTTGCTTTATTATTCTTTAATAATAAAGCTTGCTTTATAAGGGCTGCTTGTGTGAATTTCAGAAAAGAACTTATAATGCAGCATTTGCAACATTAARATAACATATCAGTTCATTTGGCAACAAGAAAACCATGCATTGTTTTCTTGTAGCAATTACTCCAGAAACAATGTTAGCCAAGCTATGAGTAGCTGTATGAATTCTTTGCGTCATACATGCTAAGCAGATGTGCATCACTGCATACACTAGAGTAAAAAAACAAGAGTAGGTCCATAAAAACACAAATATTAGGTCCACCCAACTTATACAATGCTTCTATAGGAACTGCCTAGTTGACTAGTCATTTAGGATACCCACAAGCTAGTCTACCAGATGACTACTGCTGCATGTTGCTGTTTAATCTCAGGTTATGGTTTATAGTAGCACTGATCTGTATTTATTTGTGTCTTCAGGCCTCAAAAGGCAGTATGGCATGGATCTTCAGAGAAAGGCCTTCATCTGGACGCCTTGAACTGCGAGTCCTGGAGAGCAGGTGACATGGCCATCACCGGTCAAGCATCCTTCCTCTACAATGGTTTACTGAACCAACAAACCCGCAGCTGTTCCAACCAGTTCATTGTTCTCTGCATCGAAACCAGCAACGACCACAAAACCATCAAAGAACTTCAGAATGCACAGCAACGCCACAGAAGATGGTATTACAGATACTGAGACCTTCTGTGTCTTGCCTTCAACAAACCAGACAGATATGACTTGAGAAGGCCCAAAACCCCCTCAACCAGCAGGTATCAGGATTTGAGCACATGAACTATTAGTACAACCAAAGTCATTGTAGAATGTAAAGTGCATTGGCCTTTTGGCCCAATGTTGGATACAAGGGAATTGGACTCATGTCATTTTGATGCACTGTACTTTTCATATTGTATTTTTTTGGTGTTTATTTTTTTTCAAAATGGCAAAGCCTTTTTTATCATGTCATTTATTTGTTATTCTGTTTGTATTTAATTTAATTTCAGTATTTTTATTTATACAAATACCACACACTTTGGTATTTTTGGAAAATGGAAAATTGTCAAGTGATCGCGAATGAATATGAAGTTTATAGTTTATAGTTATCTCCTCAAACATCACTGCATTCTCTGTCATTTCAGGCCAAAACAAACATTAAGTCATCCTTTTCTATCAGATTTTTAAAACAACAAAAGTTGTGTTTTTATCTTTTTGAATAAAACCATTTTTTCAAATTTGTGTTGGGTGTTTAGTTACATCATACCGACAATTCAACTCATCTGTTAG
>JBAJNP010003732.1:0-37563 GCA_036877545.1 Yasuhikotakia modesta | reverse complement strand
AGAACCCCATGGAGTACAGCATTAAACTGTGATACCCATGGCAGCACATTGCTCACAGGTCAGATGTTGTAATGCGACACTCGAAGTTCTAACAATCTCAACTTTAACCCACCAGCCAGTAATTATTGCACAGTTTAAATAATGTATCATGTGAACCATGCTTATGTTTATACAATTATATATAATTTTATTATATTTGTTTATTATATATTTATACTCCATATATATATATATATATATATATATAGCAAATATGGGGCTTGTTTGGGGTTGTGGTACATTTATTTATTTTCATTTCCTTTATTTGTAAACTTTGCTTTTGGGAAAAAGTGCTACATTTGAGTTTTTAAACAAATTATATTACAAAAGTAAATTGTTATCTAACACTTTTCTGTTTTGAAGTTTGAAGTGTGAAGTTGTGTCAGAGCCCCAATGCAAATTTCCACCATTATGTTTATTCTTCTCTTCATTTCTCTTGCATCAATAGGCCAATAATTTGGTGTTCCACACTGCAGTGGAGCATTTCAGGAAGAGCGTGTCATCTTCAGAGAGAGGGACAGGCGTCCAGCAGCTGAATGGAAGAGCGCTTCTTCCCCATATCATCACTTCCAACGTGGAGCATGACTCTATTAAAGTCACAGCTGAACACATGCTGAAAGAGGCTAAAGCAGGTTAGCAGAACTGAGCTTGGTACATAGGGTTTTTGTTTTCCAATTATAAAGTCTTTATAAAGGGAACTTGAGGTTAAAATTGCAGCCTGTTTATTATATTGAATGAAGGGAAAGTGTGTTTGGTTTCAAATATCAAAAGCACTTCTCAGAAATTGCTTACTGTGCCTTTAATGCACCACTGTGTCTAACATAACAAAAAATGTTGCCTTCACAATATGTTTAAAATTGATTTAGAGATTACACAAAAGCCAATCTCATGAAAGCATTTTCTCTCTCACGTTTCCTCATGACAGCATCCTTACAGATGCGAAATTAAACTCCTTGCATTTGCTAAAAGGTCTAAACAATCTGTGCACTGAGATTGAAACTGATTTTAACATGATTGGATTCTTCTTGTAGATGTCACATTTGTGCCCGTTTCCAAGGTGACCGCACGGGTGGAGGTAGAAGACGTCATTTCAGCGATTCGTCCCACCACCTGCTTGGTCTCAGTTATGCTGGCAAACAATGAGACGGGCATCATTATGGTTAGCGTGTTGCCTTGGCAACGATCCTGGTATCATTTAGCCCCATGTAATAAAAGAACAAGTTTGTTCTACAATGATTTAGCAGAAGTGCCTGAGGTAAAAGATACTTTTTTCAACAGCCAATTAAAGACATTTGTCAGAGGATAAAGGAAGTAAACAAAAAGAGATCTTTGTCAACTCCCAGAATCCTCCTGCACACTGATGCAGCCCAAGCTATTGGAAAGATACGAGTGGATGCGCATGAGCTAGGAGTGGACTATATTACTATCGTAGGACACAAGGTGAGTGAAGTAACAAGAGACGCTGTTGATACATCATCTCTGTAAGTGAAGAAAATTAGAGATCACAATTCTGTTGATGGTGTGTCCAGTTTTATGGCCCTCGAATTGGGGCTTTGTTTGCGAATGATCCTGGAAACACCACCCCAGTGTACCCTGTGCTTTTTGGAGGAGGGCAGGAGCGCAATTTTAGATCAGGGTATGGTATAGTTTATTGTGTATGGTTTTATATATAAGCGATTAATTATTTAACTGAATTAAGTGTGTTGCTGACTCTGAAATCAATACTGTTGTTATCTGTCTATTTCTCAGAACTGAGAACACAGCAATGATAGCCGGTCTAGGAAAGGTAAAACCCATATTACAGATATCATGCTGTCAATATCATATTGTCAATTTAAAACAAGCATCATATAATGTTCACTGCCAGTCAAAAGGTTGGACACTTGAATAGACTGAAAGGTTTCAGATTATGTTAAAAATGTTTCATCTAAAGGCTCGAAGACAAAATATTTATTTTTGAATGTTTATTGGTTTATTGAAAGGTGAATTGGACTAGTCAGTTGACAAAGTGGTCAACAAATGCATCCTAAGTTAAATGTATAGCTGGTTGAGGAAAATATCCAGTACAACTGGTCAGAACTGTAGTTTAGATAATGGATTAAAAAGCTAAAATTGAAACCAATATATATAAATTGTATATTTCATAGTTTTGTTGACTTATTAGTACTGTGGACAATAGTAGTAATAATAAAGAATGAGTGGGTGTGTCTAAACACCTTTAAAATTTTACAGTAAGTTACTGTAATTGCTTTTTTGTCTGTTTTTGTTAAAAAAAGGCTGCAGAGCTGGTAAGCTTGAATCTAGCAGCGTATGAAGCCCATTTATTGGACATCAGATGCTATCTAGAGCAGAAGCTGACTGTAAGTGCTGTCTGAGTGTTTGATCAGAACATGTCTTTGTACACCACTTCAGTTCTAACTTGGTTTATTATTTCCAACATGATTATTTTTAGGCTGTCTTTGGAGGAGATAAGATTCATTTTAACAGCCATTTTCCTGGCTCAGATGTATTACCCAACACTTGCAATGTGTCCATCCTGGGAAGAGGACTTCAGGGTGAGTAAAAGGCACATTTTGGCTTTGCTGGTTATAGGTACAGTTTACAATTTCACCTATATGTATAATGCTGTAGAGATTTTTTTTAGAGATTTGTTGTCAATTAAGCTGTTAATTAAAATACCTGGTGCCCCAATTCTCCATTAAGACCAAACATTGGTGAGGTATTTTCTTTGCGTCATGCACGTGCCTTGGTCAGAAGTAGGTCAGGTCTTGACCCTACAGATTTGTAGAACACAAGAGCTCCTGTGAATAATTCATCAGACTTTTCCCCCCTGCCGTAGGGCGGAGAGTGCTGTCCACCTGCAAGAGGTTGTTGGCTAGTGTTGGTGCCGCCTGTCACTCAGACAGAGGAGATCAGTAAGTCATCTGTATTTAAAATGAAAGGATTGACTTGTTTGGGGTTAATATCATTAGGGGTCCAACATGATATGGTTTGTCAGTAATTTTGTCATAATGTTTTGTCAGTAATGATTTGCAAGCTAATCAGCTAGCATAATTGGCTAAGTATACCCTAGGTTACCATGCATAATCAGAGCAAACCCTTAAAATTTACTTAAGACTAAAATACTATCTAAAATTAAACTCTACTACAAACTGCTGCAAAATGTGATGAGAATTGCAAACACTGAACTCAAAAATCAACAAATCATCTATAAATATAAAGTACAACAACTGTTCCCACACAATACGAACCTAAATTGGTAACAGATGTTTTTGCCTCTCGAAAAGACTCATACTGTTCTAATCTGTCTTCAGAAATTCACACAGGCCAAAATGAAACGGTTTTTGTGTCAAATTAGCTTATCGTGTTAACTGCTAAAAATGTTAGTGGCAACTTAAGTATTGAAACATGTTAACTTTGACAGCTTTGATGTTTTTATATTATTTGCAAATACTATTTAATTATGACTGTTTTTATGTGACCAACTACAACAGAAAAACGCTTCAGGCATAACGATAAGCTAGCTCATGGGTCCAAGGGGGGTTGGATTTTGGACTTGGGACAACATTTGGGACAACATTTGCTTTCTCTATTAGAGGTTCATCTGACTTTGTTGAGTCATGCTTAAAGTGAATGGGCCTTAATGGGATCATATTTTTGTTTAGCAACTTTCTCAGCTTTGAGTTATAACTATTTTGACAAATAAAGGATGTCATATTGTCGTATGCTATTAATTCTCCAGACCTTCTCATATTCTTCTGAGCTGTGGGATCCCATATGACGTGGCTACCAATGCTCTGAGGATCAGTGTGGGCAGAAGTACCTCCCGTGAAGATGTGGACATTGTTGTGGAGGATTTAAGAGACGCTGTAGAGCAACTGGAGAGCATGGACTAGTGTTGTTCCCCAGTGTGCCGCCTGTGGTACGGGTGTTGCTTGGACTTGTTGAATAGTGATAAAAAGCTTAAACCAAAATACTTTAACTGAAAAAGTTTTTTTAGTCATGGTCAACTAGTCATGGTCAGTTTAGGTCAGGGTTTCTCTAACAAGGTTATTTTCAGGTAATGTGAGGAGAGTTTATCCCTCTTGATTATTTAATATATTGTATTATATTAGCCCTGTGCTAAAACTTAGTGAGCTACGACACTGCCTACATAGGTAGCCGTCCTAAATGGCATTGAAATATTGGTTACACTTCATTGTAAGGTGTCCTTATTATAGTAATTATACAATTACTATAGGTATATATAGGTATATATAGGTACAGAGTAATATTATTTAACAACTTGTACTTATTATAGCCTTAGCATTAGGGTTTGGTTTAGAGTTGGTTGCATGTAATTATGCATAATTTTCTGTGGTTACATTAAAAGTACATGTAACAAAGAGTACATGTAGTAAAATAAAATATTACCAAAATCTTGCAATAAGGATGATATTAGGAAGAAAGAATAATTATGTTGTCTGCTATTTGGAATAGCCTTTCACAGCTTAAAGTCTCCCTATATAGGCAGCTCACTAAGTTTTGGAACTGAGCAATTGTCCAAATAATAATAATGGCTTGCGGGTGTCTTTTTAAACTCTCATTTGCACTAGATAATTTGGGTGATGCAAACAAATTCAGCCCTTACTTGAATTATATAAGAGAGCTTTACCGATTGTTTTAATTGTACAAATTCTGTTTTCCTGAAAATAAAGAGACTTCACATGTATGTTGTATCCAGGCTACAGTTACAGTGGAATGTGATGAAGACTACACATTCAGAGCGAGATGAAGATATCGGTTACCGTTACAGTAAAGCTACAGCAGAGTTATTGAGTGAGCTAAATGGACTCTTTTTAACATCTGAATGCTAATCCGATCTCCCCTGGCACTGAATCATTGAAGTTTATGCGCTCCAACCCAACTGCCCTAGTCTAAACCTTGTTGCCTTCCAGACACTGTCTTAGCCATTCAGACAGAAATGAATATTTAACATGTGAAAATGAGGCTTACTGTAATCTCTAATCAAATGCCACATGCATGCACCCCAGTCACACACGTTTTAGTAGGTCTTCAGAGGCCAGTTCTCCCGTTACTCAAGTGTCTGCAGCCAAAGACGAGGGCAACCTTGTGCCGGTTGATGAGGCAGCGCAAGGGCTACGGCTGGGCCACGATGAGCACAGGTGCATTGTGACGTCTTTCATTACCTTTACAGCTCACTGGGCCAGACCTGCTCCTCTTCTCCGCTAACCCAACTCCGCCAGCTGGCAGACAGTGAGGTGTCAGCTTCCCCTGTGTGTGTGTGTGTGCATGTGTGCGGCAGGGGGTAGGTTGAGTTGCCTACGGTAGCCTCGCAGATCCAGTCAGAGGCAGCAGGTGCAGAGAGGCACAGTTGACATGGTTCTCCAAAAGGCCATCACTGCAGCCCGTGAGGGAGATCTACAGGGGCTCAGGGAACTAGCCAAAACCGGGTGTCTTACAGTCGGTGTTGCGGACGCTCAGGGGGCGGGACTTGTTCACCATGCAGCACGCTGTGGTCAGCTGGACTGCCTTTGCTTTCTGGTGACGGAGGCGGGGCTGGCAGCTGACATGAGGGCTCTTAACGGGGCCACACCCGTCCATGATGCAGCAGCTACAGGTCACACACGTGAACTACAGTGGCTTGTACAGGTTGCAGGATGCAATGTAAAGGTGAGTGTTAAAGAGTTTGTGGAGCTGTGTGGGGGTTAACACAGGGGTTCGAATGTGTGGTGTTGCATGTGTAAACCAACTGGTGCAGTCATTGAATTAGATCATATATATTGGGGTTTATGTACAGCCATTGCAATAACAACCTGCCCACACCCAAGCCTAAAGTGCCTAAAGTATTGCATTCACAGTATTGTATAAACTTCTACACATGCAAGCCGTTACACCTACCAAAGAATATGGTGTGGTCACATGGCAAGCAATATTATTGGTAAACTACACCTGCTCCAAATATAGTCCCTTACATAATAAGTAGCTCGGTACAGGAACTGTAGAACGGTGTGAATGGTGTGATTACATCACTTTCCCTTCGCTCTGTTTACTCTTTGCCCAGTAGTATTGCATGACCAATGTAATGACAACCAGATGGGCTAGAGGGGGCTCAATCTAACTGTTAACACTATTTGTTTACCAGGGGAGTATAGGCCGTACCGCCCCTCCAAGACCCCCACCCCTCAGCTCATTCTCACACTAATGCAAACCAGCCCCTTTAACCTCAACAGCCTCTTGATCTAATTTATGGCCAGCTGCGCTGTATTAAAGTAGATGCCTTAAGTGCCTTGTTATCATTGACTAAAGTGATAACAATATTCCAAGTTGGTGGTCTTGCTGGGAGTTCATCAGAGTGTTTTTTGGGGGCCTCAGCTTGCCAAGGTGAGGTCAAAGTTGTATGCGGTTGAATTATTAATGAACATTTCCTTGGTCTGATTAAATAAAGATGGCTACACTAATTTGATCACATTGGCTGAATAGAGGAGTGGTGGCCCATTTGGGAGCCTGGTTTGTGTCAGCGGCAGCAGATTTATAGTAGAACGGACAATACAAACCGTTGCTATGGTGGTGTTGTGGTGACATCATCAGATGACCGCTTTCATACTGAATGTTCATTTGGGATTGTGGTCATAGAATGGACTCGGTGGCGGCGTTTAAAACGCTGTTGGAGGCCATTGATTGTTTGTGGCTTTATTCCCACTCGTCACATTCAAAAACAAATGAGTGTAATAATATTAATGCTCTTTCTTTTGCCTGTCAAACTGTATTTGTGAAATGTTTTAGTTAAGTAGGCTGTTAGGAAACATTTTTGGTCTAGTTGTTGAGTCACCACATCACATGACCTTAATTTGTAGATCAACTCAGAAGGCTAATTAGCCCCAGATTCCCTGTAGAGTTTCTGAATGTTTTTTTGAGAATATTGTTGTTGGATTGAAGAGTAAAATACAGGCTGTGGTTAATTTTAGGTGTTAAGTTGCTTTAACATTGTTTTAATGTTAATTATTAGCTCAGATATGACAATTCTGTACCTCAGAATATATTTCTGCACAAAATCTATAGTACTGTAGGAATATGAATTTACATGTGACTAATCAGACTATTGTTGTCCTTATTAAACAACTTCTGTATTTAAAACACATTTTCTGTACAGCAGAGGTAATAAGCTACAGGGTTTAAACTAATATCGGATATTATTTTACTTGACTGTAAAAGCACGTTTAAAATTCGAGAGTGCACAAAAATGTTAATTATTTTCCAGAAGATACAGCTCATGTAATTTCCAGTTAAACTAGAATCATAATCATGCTTTAATAAACAATATGTTAATTAATCTAACCCTAAAAATAAACAGACATTGACTATTGTTTGTTATAACTGACTATTACTATTACAGCTACAGAAATAACTATTGTTTCTGTATGTATTTAGGGCCAGGATTCTGGAGGGGCCACTCCGCTCCATCTAGCTGCTCGGTTTGGGAGGGTAGAAGCTGTCCACTGGCTGCTAGCTCATGGAGATATAGCAGAAGTGGAGACAAACTGTGGCGCTCTACCTGCCCACTATGCTGCGGCAAAGGGTGACCTCATCTGTCTGAAGCTGCTGATTGGACGAGCTCCAAGGTTCGATGCTACTAGCTCAGACACGTACAATGTATACCGACAATTTTCTTGTGGTTGTGGTGGAGGGAAAAAAACACGACATGATGTTCTCGTAGGTCACTAGTCTGTCTTCATATGCCTTGAATTATTTGTTTGTGTCACTCTGTATTAAAAAATAACTAAGTGCTGGTTTCACAGACAGGGCATGAACAAGGCAAGGATTAGGCCATAGTTTAATAAGAACATCAGCTACAGTCTCCAATACAATAGTACAGTGGTCCATCAACCTAATTTAATTTGGACCCTCATTTTGAAGTGACATTATCAGATCTCTGTTCATCTCCGTTTCCCTCGTGGACGTACATATTCTAGATGCATTGGTAGCGTGACCATCTCTGAAACCGATACAGCCCTGCATGGTCAGACAGGAACAGAGGCTTGTTTGTGTATAGGATAAGGTAAACCCACGTTTCCACACTTGATGAATGCATGCATTAACCCCAGGGGTTAGGAAACCCCACGTGAGCCCTAGAGAGCTGGTGTATAATACATGCAGACTGTCCCTCACGTGTGACAGCATGCTGGAAATGAACTGTTGCTGTAGCCAAAGGCCCAGTCCTCAGGTTTTTACCTCAGAAGACCAGACCTGGACCGTGCAATTTGATTAAACCTTAAAAACCTGATTAAAAACACGCATTCCAAAAATAATTGTTTAACTTAAGATTCAAAATGGCTCTATTGACATTTGAATAGATCCTTGAAATCAATGGCGCTCAGTTTTGTGGGAAAATAAAGTTAGATTAAGATTCATTCTGCTAAAGATATTGTTCTATACTTTCACAGAGGTTTCAAAACTTTTGGATTTGTGATATTTTTGGAGAGGATGAGGCCTGCAAAGACCCAGAAGACCCAATGAACTTTGCATAAACCTTTAATGATAAATAGGCAGTCAGTAATTGGTTTAACAGAGTGGTGGACTTTTTACACTATCTGGCTGCATAAGCACCCTAACTTGCTCTATTTGCGTTTCAGTTTAAATGGTTGTTCTAATGGTTTCGAGAGGATTGCTGACCAGAGTTCATGTTTCAAGATGTCTTTACCACATGTCAAAATCAGGATTAGATCTAATAAGTGAATCTCATGTTGCAGGCCACACAGGTAGAGATGGCCAGTAACAGCTGTACAGAGCAATGTGGTAAATGAGGTAAATGAGGTAAGTCAGGTAATGAGGTAAAACAGATGATTGAAGGGTGACTGAAACCATCCATAGTTAGGCAAATAAAGTACTTTCACTGAGGATTTTAGGGTTTATTTCCTCTTTACACACACAGAGGTGGAAGTCACTGTACTGTCAGTTAGTATTTGGCCTTTCTACTGCTGGTTCTTCTGAAATTCTTTTAACATTTTATTCGTTTATTTAGCAGACACTTTTATCAAAAGCATCTTACAAACAGAAGGGGAATTAAACATTTTGCATCAAGTCCTTAAGACAAATTACTAGGTAACTAGGTACCAACCCACATTAAACACAGGTAATACTAGTACTAGTATTAATGGGTAAGTACACTGTACATATAATTTAAATATGTGGTTATTTCACTCCATCTTTCCTAATCTCAGCAACAGTATCTACAAGGAAACATCACAGATCACATGACTTCAAATGTCTTTATTCTTCTAGTATTAGCAACATCATGTTGTATAACGTTTTCGTTTTCTTTTTTAATTTAAGCAAATGTTTGCTGATTGCTGTACAAAAACTGAGTGTGTAACTATCCCTATAGGCTACATCAATTGCCACCTGTAGTCATTTCTATATGGACCTTTTTGCAGGTGTGTTAATCGGCAGACTAACATGGGTGCCACGCCCCTGTATCTGGCCTGCCAGGAGGGGCATCTTCATGTGGTGGAGTACCTGGTGAAGGACTGTGGAGCTGATGTGCATTTAAGAGCCCAAGATGGCATGACACCACTGCATGCCGCAGCTCACATGGGCCACCATGCTCTGGTGGTATGGCTTGTGAGTCACACACACATACACGTTAAAACTAATTTCCCATGCTCTAAATATTTATATCATACTACAATAGAGTCCTACAGGCTACAAACTACAAGTCCCACATTAGGGTCCTGTGATTTGTTTGTTTTACCACAGGCATCGTCTACAGACATTAGCCTGTCCAGTCAAGATAATGAAGGGGCGACTGCATTACACTTTGCTGCTAGTGGGGGGCACAGACAGATCTTGGAGTGTTTGCTACAAATGGGATCAAAGATCAAGAAAGATTATTGGGGAGGGACTCCTTTGCATGACGCAGCAGAGAATGGGGAGATAGAGGTGGGTGTAAGTATGTGGTGTGGTGTCAGAAACAGTATCAAATCAATTGACATTAATTGTGCTTGGAAATTATTACAGTTTTACATTTGGACTCTTACAATTTTTTTACAATTTTACAGTGTTGTCGGATCCTGCTAAGTCACAAGATAAGTCCAAAGGAGAGGGATGTCGATGGCTTCACTGCTGCAAATCTGGCCGAATACAATGGCCACTTTGAATGTGCCAGGTATCTCCGCTCTGTGGAGAGGAATGTACGTACAAGAAAAATGCATTCAGTTTATCCAAAGCAACATATATGATTGTATATGATATATAAAAGTATGCTTCTCAACTGGTGACCTTGGTAAAATCCTCTTTTGAATGACAGGAAACTTGTACTGTAGATATACAAAATTGACTTTTGCAGTTACAAAAAACTGAAAACAAGAGTTCTCATTCCACATCATTTCTAAGAATTGTAAACCTTTCATAACAAACATTTATCTAGGTCGCTTATTTTCTAGTAGTGTCAGGTCACGTGACTCATTTGTTTTGACTATCATGTCCATTTCCAACAAGAGTGGAAAATCAGGCCAGATTAGGATGCGTCACACGGCGCTTCACTTTCTGAGAAGAAGCTTTTATCCGAAGTTCATTGGATGAGCTCAGCGGCCTCTAAGAACGCCTCTAAGCCTTCTTGTTTCACGTAGTAAATAAGATGCTGCTCAATTTGAGTCATGAATTTTTTAAGGGTGAACATGGATAGTGGAGTTGGGTCGGACGCACCAACTGAACCACACAGGAAAAAGTCATGGATATTCCACATTATTTAGAGCAAACACTGGTGGATCGGTCTATGGGGTATTCCGCTGGTTTGATGATTTATTATGTATTACAGCTATCAATCCTTTTTTTAGAATTTGAAGCCGTTCAGCATACAGGTATATCTTTGTCAATGAGCGGTGGAAATGGCAGATGTTTTTGCTGTTTAGATTTCTTTCTTGGACTTTTTCCAACATACTGTGTTCAGCTGATAAAACACAAACAAGCGAATCCTGAATGTGCGATCTAAAGTCCATATGAACAAATTCTACCGGACCTGAATATTAATTTTCGTTATGTAAACATTAAGGAAATGTAGTATAGCGGTATGCCGTAAATCTACGCAGACCTCTATGGACTACAGTGGTTACTCAGCTGTTGAATTATAGCCATACCACTGACAAACTTAGTGCAGGTCATTTCCAGTTTATTTCTATAGAGGATTTGCAAGTTGAACCCTATTGTTTAGTTATTTATGTATCTGCCATAGTTTTCTTTTCCTTTTTAATGGAATTCTAATGGAATTCTAATAGTTTTTTTTCATCAGGTTTTTATAGCAAGTATGAAACAAATCAAATCAAATCTACATAAATCTTTTGATGCCATTTTTACACAATAGCAACAGGTTAAATGTGTTAAAAAGAAGCAGTTAAAGCCAATTAAGAATTCAATTAACACGTTTCATTAAATTTGAAGTACCGTATCTGAGATTTCACAGAAAGCCCTTTGGTTGAATGAATTACATGATCTCCGATCGCCCTGGTTACACTTTTCCATAGATCCAACGCAGTAATAGAAGCTTCTTGTCAACACGGCCATAAATAAGTGAACAATTTACTCATATATTGATGCGAGAGGCTCGGGGCGCCGCTAGATGTAAAAAAAAAAAAGCTGACCTGTCCCAACAATAGAGATCTAATTAGTGAACGGAGGCAGCTGAAGCATCAGATCCTGCTATTTGCAGTCTCGCTACGTGCTGCGGGTGTATCAGTTACCTTCTCACCGGCAGCCTATCTCAGGTAGAGGGCCGGGGGCTGAGCCGGTTATGGGATCCACAGGGTTTGGTTACAGGGTTTTTACCATTCTAATGCTTGGAAACAGATACTTGATCTATCAAATCAGTTAGAGAACAGGATGTTTGTTGGCTTAAAACGTGCATCTGATTGTTTATCTTTGTTCCTTTAACCTTATATCCACTGTAACCAAGGGTAACACGCCTGTTGCAGTTGCTGTAGTGCAATACTGTCCATAGTAATTGTGGTTGTAATTGTGGTTGTTCAACCTGTGTGTTACTGAAATAATAATATGGACGGATGTTGCGTTGTATAAAGTGTATGGTATTCTTAGATTTGTTCTGTCAACGGAAGTCCATAAGAATGTTCCACCAGGAAGAAACTGTAACATGTGCTGCATGATTTAAGTATCATTCATGTTAGCGCAAATGTCCAAGATGAAGATTCACATTCTTAACCCTATGTATAAACAATAATAATAATGCATTATCAATCACAACTGATATGTAAGTAACCAAGGGCCCCCACTCACATGTATATTCTCAGTGGAAAAACATCTTTTTGTGAATAAAGTTAGTATTTGTTTGTTGAAGCGTGTTCCCAGCCTGGCAAAGGCCCTCAATGGTCCAAGTCAGGCTTGTTTCAGGAAAAAAAACATTTACTCTATGTGTTCTGGTCTGCCACAGAATCGCAACTCGCATTGTACTTCCCCAGGTTTTATTCCACCTCAGAGTGCTTGGGACAGGCCATCTCATTTCCTAACTGTGCCTGTAATGGACTGTTTGGGCCATTAGCCAGAGAGTTGCGTGCTAGGTATTTCCTCATGTTTTGGTTTCATCCCAAAGAGGTCATCCTCCCTGAACACAAGCTTTTTGCTCAAAATGTGAGTGCCTGCTCTCTGAGACAGCTGCAATCAAATAAACAGATCAAGGGTTTGTTTTACAACACGCATCTATGCTTTTCCTCATCCTCTTCAGGCAAGGAATTAAGGGGCCAGCTGTTTAAAATGTGTCTCTTCTGGCTACCCAAAGTATCTTATGGTTTATTTCAGTACAACAACAACAACAGAAATTGTGCTGGTTTGGGGAATTTTTTCAGAAATCGAATTAGCAAGGGAGGATTCTTGTGGGCTGTACAGCTTAGCTCTGCGATTTGTTTATTGCAGGAACTCTCAAGCATTATAAAAACGTGCTCGGGGAGTTGAGGGGTTTAAATGTACACACATACTCACGTGGAGTTAGGACAAGGCCTTTGTAGAAATGCCAGGGCTGATCGGCCACTAGGGGGTGGTAAGGGAATTTTTTATGAGTTCGTCCCACTGAGAAGAGTCTTTGAAAGGTGTTTTTCATCAAACGCTCGGTCATATATAAAGAATGCTCTGATTGCTTTGACCTTTAGTGATGCAATACAATAAAACAGTTTAGGTAGAAAAATCTTTTCTAGTGTTTAAACAATGACACTATGAATTAAGAGGTTTGATGTTTTACTATTTTGCAGATTGGTTAGAAGTAAAATGACATGATTGACTTTAGCGACAGCATTTACTTTAGCAAATAATGGAAAGGTTCAAAGCCGTTTTCTTGTCCTTTTAGGCCCAAGACTTTAATTGATTAATGGTGATGTGTGTAAGGTCACGTCCCCAATTTAGTGTGGTACCAGAGAGTCCATCTGTGTATCTGTTTGCTTCTGATTTGTCAGTCCCCACTTTCCACATCAGTGCCTGCTTGTTTACACAAGCCTGTTGGTTTCTTTCTTCATTAGTGACATTGCCGGCTACCCAATCCACCGTGTGAATTATTAAGCGCATTCTCCTATCAGTTTATTGTTTATTGTCTATTGGACCATAGCCAGGTGTTGGGATGGTGTGGAGTCAAGTCATCTCTGGGTTTGATGCTCAGATTCTGTGACACTGTCTACTGACACACAGTGTGTGTGGATACCAAGCGATATTACACGGACGATAGCTTGTAAGTAACTGTTGTGCTTTTCATATGGTGTGTGTGTGTGTAAAGCTAATGCTAGGCTTGTATTGGTTGCTTGTACATTGTACAATACAGTTCTTAGTTGTTAATTCCAGTCATCACATACAGTCACACATTAATTTGTTTTTTTTTCAGTGCTATTTGTAATATGTAATATAATTAATGCCTTGTTATATTTGTGATTGTTTTCATAACTCGATTGTTAGTGGTTTCTAAGGTGTATGTAATTTGGTACCTGTAATATTTACTATTATTGTAGTACAGTGACTTTATTGTATTGGTGTAAGTCCACAAGCTTCAAAACTCTTAAAAATAGGATTGATTTTTTTAAAGCTGACTAGGCGAATAGTCTAGTTAGTCTAAGTGTAACCATCACAAGCAATGATAGAAAGAATGTAAGACTACCATCTTCCCTGAACGAAATCTGTTTGTTTCCTCCTTTTACACAAACCGTACGGCACAGAGTATATGCAGGTAAAGACATTTTTAAACAATTTTAACCCAGTCCTCGTAATTCAGAAACTGTCAAACATAAGGTGTAAACGTATTGCTTACATGTCAACAGAAATGTGTGGTCTTAAATTCCTCCAGCAAGTGAAATATATGTAGGTTAAACCTTACTAAACCAAACTATGTACTAAACTGGTAGGCCTACATATTTCTGGTTCTTGAAATAATTTCATTTTATGTACTAGAACAGAACATTGAGAAATATTCCACTATTTTTGATGTTGTTCCATTGGCTTAATGATGATTCTGGTGTTCAAGATCAAGTTGTCGCATATGTGAGTGATTTCTATCTAAAATTTTTATCTGAAACTTATGGATTTAGGCCTTTTGCTGTAGTCTCATCTTCTTGCTCAGCATCTGTGTGGCCTCTGAGCCAAAGGGAAGGATGGGACGACCGTGTTTCTCCAGCATCCACTGCCTCAACTGTAGAATAGCTGAGCTGATGGAAACCAAATGTGCCATGGTGTCCACTGGCTTTGATTAAATGTTCACACAGAGGCAGATGTATCCCCATCATAAGTGAAGAACTGAACTGTTGCTAAGGGTCACGAAGTGAAGAAATTCCATTTCGTTAATGTAGTTTTACCCCTTACAGTATACAGTACCCACAATACCCCTGCCAATGTTTATCTATTTATGAATTGCGCAACTTCTGGGAAATTGCATTCCTACTTTTGCCCAAGCCGTGTCACAGCGTATTTTGTGCTGTTCGGACTTCAAAGTGCCGTGCGAGAGGAAATTGGGTGGACCACCTCACAGAGACAAAGCAAAATAGCATGCTGCGGCGTATCAGCGCTGCCTTTGATGCTCTGTGCGTGTGCGTGTTGTAAAAAGGGGCCTTTGAGAGCCACATTTGATATGCATTCTGCATGGAGTCGATTAGGATATTACAGTTTCATCAGGGGTGATTTAAATGTTTCCATATACTCTGCATTTTCCCTCTGGTAGAGTAGGAGAGAGATGCTCGGCTTAGGTACAACTATTTTGCCCCCCTCCTAACTTGGGCCCCTCTTACTGTAACTCTCGCATTTGACTGTGTATACAACATTGCACAAAGGAAAGATCACTAACTGCTGCTGTACAAGTGTATGATTGTGATATTGTGCTCTGCTGCAGGTGAAGTAATCAGTAAATTGGCTTTCGTTCCGTTGCCTTGCTGATGATGTAAAATTGTTTGCCTTGATGATACATTACCTGAATCAGTAAGCGTTACAGGATATTATACTACAGCTGTGAAACTCAAATATGATTGGATGGAGCACTAAGACGCTTTGCTGTTGTGTATCACTCCGCCACAGTAACCGGCGTCGAAATGATACTACAACAAAGTTATCGATTTCCTCTGCAAACATGTCACGGTAGACGCAGGTAATCACACATGCTCAGTTACGCTCTCTCTCTCTGTCACTCTCTCTAACAAGTATGTTCTGCTTCCTCATTACTCCGGTAACTTCTCAGAAACACCTCAGAAGTCACCATTGCTATTTTTAACTTGATCTAAACACTAAGACTAATGCAGCCTATGTCGAATCCTTGGAGTGAGTTTTTGCGACACACTTTTGTTCAGTCTCTTTTGTTTACCATATCAATACAGTATCACGCTCACAATTGTAATATGGCTGTATACTGCGTCTCAGGCTGAAACACAGCTGTGCTGATACATGGCCTTAACGCATTCTTGCGTGTGCGATATTGCTTTAATAAAAACTTTTTATATTACAGCTCACTGCAGCTGCTCAGCCTATGGAAGAGAATTGTACCATAGAGGAAGAGCTGAGAGGGAAACCAGCTGTGTCACGGCAACTCAGCTCAGATTATTACAGACAGATCACCAATATACACAAGGACATGGACAGTCTTAAGGTTAATCTCCTAAAATCTTTGAAACATAAACACGCAGTGTGTGTGTGTGACAAAGCATGACATTAGCTCTGTTTCTAAATGTAGTGAGCTGCCTCAATGCGTACTACAGTACATACTGTAGGCAGCTGTCGTCTAAGAAAGCCTACTGACTATTAAGCAACCTTATAAGTGACTGATTTGGAATTCACCAATCGCCACATGCCAAACAAATTAAGCTCACAGTATTGAATATATAAAACTCAAAGCAAAATAAATTACTTGTTAAGTTAATTGATCTGTCTAGAGTTTTTCAAACTGGATGTCCGCATTTATCTAGTGGGTATTTTTTAAGCAGTTTGGGGAAAAATTGTCAAGTAGGTATCTGAAGCACTACAATTTGGCTAAAGCTGAGGTATATTACATTTTTAAGTTTTTCTAAATTAAGTCATTGTGTCAGAATTGTGTATAATGCTTTAAAATGCCCAGAAGCTCCATAGGTTTTGCTCCCAGCAGCTGCAATAGGTTTTATTGCTCTAAATATAATGCTGTATGAGATAACAAATGTAAATGGTGTTTAATTTTCTTCATCCCACCAGCATCCAGAGATAGAAGATTCACCTCAGGCCCATTACCCCACTCCACCTCTTTCACCCCCTCCTCCACCTTCCAGCACTAACCCCCTGGTCACCTCTTCTACGTCTTCTGCTTCACATGGGAACACTTTTCAGCAAGTCCACATGGCCACCACGGGTGAGACAGCCTTAAGGGACTGTGTAATACCCCAGGTTGCTTGTATGTTCTGCAATCCTGACAGAACTTTATGGGAACTGCTGTCATTATTGACTCATCCTTCCTTAATTTCATCTAATGACTTAATTCCACTTCACTGAGTAATGGTAATCAGCCTATGTGAATATGATCAGAACATAATCAGAAACAGATGACGGTAACAAATAATGTTCTTGTTCTGATTGTCGTTCCAGTGGTGAAGAGCCTTAACTTTAGTACGCCGGCGAGCAAGCCAGTACCAGAGAAAGGGAGGCTGTTGATGGGTGAAATGAAACTGGGAGATGTGAAATCTATCGCCAGCCTCAAGAAGTCTGGATTGACAGCGGATTTGACCATTTCTGTTAGCAAACCATTCATTCTGTCATTAATTTTTTTTTAAAAAATGTACTGTGTAATGTAATGTGTAGCATTCTAGCATGGATGTACTGTAAAAAAAATCAAAATTCTCTTTCTTAACCAAGTTAAATGTTGAATTCATATGATTTCATATTCTATTAAGTGCTGTTTTTTCTTTTTGATGTATGTGACAGTTAAGGCAGACTGAACCTACCGTACCAATGCATTATGTTCTTGCCTTTTCCCAGAATAAAATGGTGGTATTACCCACAGAGGAGGCTAATTTGTCTGATATTGATTACCTGGTACCCATGCATGACGAGAAAGGCAGACCTATAGCAGAGTGGAAGAGACAGGTGATGGTTCGACAGCTACAAACTAGATTACTGGAGGAGGAAACTCGGAGGATGAAGGTAAGCTGTAAAGTTCGGCTGTGTTTCTTACTGCTGAAAATCTCTGGAAATCTTACTGTAGAAACTGTTTGTCTGTAACAGGAGAATGGAAGTAGATATGCAAAGATGGATAGTTGGAGATTCTCACAGGCTCACAATGCCATCCTGGGCCCATTTGGAGAACTTCTAACAGAAGATGACCTCATTTATTTGGAGAAACAAATTCAGAGTGTGTCAATGCAGAAACACTCAGAGGGCTACGAAATGGAACTTGCCCGTTTGGCTGAAGAACTTCGAACCATTCTCCCAGCCCCCATTGTCAACATTACTGTCAACACCCAATACAGGAACTCCTCTGCACAGACTCCCTTGCCCGTTTGGTGTAACCGTATATCAGGCATTGTGAAGAGTATGTCACTGCTCATGACAAACCTAACAGACCAGCCTTACTGCAAAATGCCAAACACTGAGCTTGTGAATGTCTTCTCTCAGGCTTCAGAGAGACAGGGCTTCAACAGAGGCAGGAGGGAAAAGGTAGAAAATGAGATTCATCAGTTTGGGGTCTCTGTGAGGAACCTGAAGTCCAACTTTGAGAATCAGAATGCTTCCTCATTAGATGGCTTAGAGGGGAAAGAGTCATTAAGTAAACAAGAGCAAAAGCCTGCAGAGAACGCATCAAATGAGGTTCTTCAAAATCAGGTACAAAGACCTGAAGCTGACCAAAACAATGATTTAGATACAGACTTTAATGACATCAGCAATGTAATGGAAAGTACAAGCCTGCGGAAGGAACGCATTGTGGTACTGTTCCTGGGTCACTGGAAGAAGTCCGCTTATACTGTAACTGTGAGAAATGCCCAGAGAAAGCAAAGCGTTGATTCGCTGGATCTGTCTAAGAAACAAAAATGTGAACGTAAGACTAGCCTGGATATCCCTCAAAAGAGAACCATGGAAAATGGCAAATTAGGACACTTCTTTAGGCAGAGAAGTGCCATTAACAAGATGATTGGGAATTGGAGAAGCATGATCTCTTTTGTACCCTCACGGCAAATTCGTAGACTCAACCGACAACAGGCCATTTACTCACCTGAGCAGTTCCTGCCCCGTGTGGACGGATCTCCTGTTGATTATGACACACTGACCTTAGATCTCTTCATGCTCGGTTACTTTCACATACTGGAATTGGATTTGCCTCCAGATGAGAGGAAAATGAGACACCTACTGTGCTTCGAAGTCTTCGACCATGTGGGACGTTTTACCTGGGAGACCGTTCGGGATTTCCACAAGGCTGTAATTCAGGACATTGAAGCTGGGAACCGGGAATGGAAGGATGGATTTGAGGACATTAAAGTGAAGTTCTTTGGAGATGGATCAAGCAAAGCAGAGCCTGAACACTCAGAACAGACAGCAACAGTAGAAACGAGGCCTGTACCAAAGGTTATTGTTCAAACTCCCACTCCGGATGAGGGGGATGTCTTAAAGAATAGTACTGATTTTACTAGTCTGAGCAATGAAGAGATATGCAAATATATTGACCGTAGTTTTGCTTTCTGGAAAGAAAAGGAGGCTGAGATATTTGATTTTGAGGAATGACATCAAGTTTTAAAGAAAAATATAGACTTTACTATCTTTGTAATTTTTCTTTGTTTCTGGATTTGCTGTAGAACCAATGCTGTGGTACCAATATTTATACAGTTGTGGTGTTTAGACAGTTTTTGCCATTTATTCTCCAATTGTCCAGGAGTGCAAGGTAAAAGACTGCCATAAAGTGAACGGTTTGTTACTTTGTTCAAAACCTTTTATCAAAATTATGTGACTTCAAATTTCTGTTTTGATTATGTTTTGTTATTTGTTGAGAACAAAACTTTGTTACTTGTCAAAACTTTTAGAAGCTTAAAGCATAGTGTGCCTTAATTTGCACCATTATTAAAAGGCTGCTTGCTCTAACTAATAAATAAACAATCATCTGACTGTCTATTACTCAACAGAGAGTTGTGTGTATCTCTTTAAGAGCAGGTGGGAGCTCAACCGTACTCTGTAGATTCTTGGTATAGCCCCCCAGAATGACTGGCCTAAAAATAGAAGAGTGAAAGACAAGCGTTCTGTCTCAATGACTTTGCAGAAGACTGTGTGTTCCTTATTTCGGATAGCGACAACAAAATACTTGGCTTTTTAAACAGATACTGAGAATAATATGTAATTTCTTTTTTTCACCAGTAGGTAAGTTTATTTAATCGATTCTTTGCTTTTCTCTTGTCCATGTTCTAAAAAAAAACAAGGATTAAAGAAAATAGTATATGTTTAACTTATACCATCAGTCGATTCTGTGACAAGACTTGTCGTTCTTTGTAATTGAATTTAAATTATTAACCACAGTAATGAACCACAGTAATGAACCACATTTCTAAAACAATTCTTTTGTAAGTACAAATATTTAAGAAATCTTATTACAACATTACCATAAGTGAATTTTATGCAATGTTATGGTCATCAAAGGCATTCAACATTGAAAGTCAAATAATTATTCCTAATTTTACATCCTCTGTGGCTTTGCCAGTGATATTTTTTGTGTATTGTAATCAAACACTCCCACAGGCAAGGAAATAAAATTTGAATGGTAGTATGTATAATTCTGAGTATTTTACTCTCCCAGTGTGCCTGTCAGATGTATTGCCTTTGGCAAGAACCAGTTTTTAAATCTGGCGATAAACGTTCGATAATTTGACTCATATTGATTTGCTAACATTACTTCATTTCTCCTCATCCAATGTTTTCTTCCCAAAATGTTCTGTTACCATGCCAAAAAAGGCAGGAAATTGCCCTCAGGTCACAAGAGGCTGTAAGTGAACTACACTGCTATGATCTTGAATGTTGCAATAGATTGCATGTGACTGATCCTACAAATTTTGTCTTACTTTGTGTAGGCAAACACTGAAAACAGCTGTTGGTTAGCTCTGAATGCGTTAAGGTCATAGGTCAGAGTGTCGTCATGGTTCGAAATGTGGACGACCTAGACTTCTGCCTTTCTTCCCATCCACAGAGCATCTTGGAGGGACTGCGTGCTCTCTGTTCTCAGCCCAAGCTTGTGGATGTCACTCTGAGTGCTGGTGGACAGGATTTCCCCTGTCACCGTGGCATCCTTGCTCTATGCAGCCATTACTTCCGCTCTATGTTCTCAGGAGATTTTGTGGAGAGCATTGCTGCTCGTGTGGAGCTTCATGATGTAGATCCAAATGTGTTATCAACCATCCTGGACTTTGCCTACACAGGAAAACTCACCATCAACAAAAATAATGTGGAGGGACTTATCTGTACTTCCAGCCAGCTCCAGTTCCACACAGTGCGTACCGTATGCAGCCGATATCTGCAGCACCAAATAGATGCTACCAACTGTTTGGGAATCCTTGAATTTGGGGAGATCCATGGATGCCCTGAAATAGTGGCCAAAGCCTGGAGTTTCCTCCTTGAAAACTTTGAGGCAGTGCAACAACATGAGGAGTTTTTGCTAATGGAAAAAGACAGGCTGGTGGCCTGCTTAAAAAATGAAGATCTTCACATAAGAAATGACTGTTCTTGTGTAGAGGCGGTGTTGGCCTGGGTCAGGCATTGTAGAGACAGTCGAATCTGCCACCTACGAGAACTGTTGAGCTTGGCTAAACTCACTCTACTCCCAGAATCTTACCTCACAAAGAACTTACTTGAGGAGCCACTGGTTCTAGACTCACTAGACTCCAAAGAGCTGGTAGAGAAAATATGTAAAGAGGTCAGAAAAATCTATGCAAGTCGTATTATTTTAAATGTATTTTCTGTGCATTTGTTATCATTGTATTTTACTGTTTTTTTTACTTTCTTCAGAAAAGAGAAGTGACGGATGATAAATCAGAGCAGAGGGTTACTCAGACATGCTTCAACTTGCAGGAGGTTTTGTTTGTGATGGGTGGCCGCTCACTGGATGACTCAGATGATGAAGATGAGGAGGAAGATGATGAAAGAGATAGAAGGTTGCTGCCTAGAAACTGTGGTTTCTATAACCCAAAGCTTGGTAAGGACTATTTCTTACTGTTCTTGTTTTAGTTGGCACATGTCGTCGTCAAAAGTGCAAAACTGTTTAGTTTTATTCTACGTATTTATATCTACAATACTAGGATTAAAAAAATTGCATTTTGTTATTTTTTTTCACAGGTCAGTGGTATCAGCTTCCAGATTTCCCTAACTACAATAAATGGGGCTATTCTGTTGTCTCCCTCAATAACAATGTATATGTTACAGGTGAGGTAAATTAATTTCACAAGATTTACACTGAACTGTTTATACTTTTTCAATACTTATTGTAATAAGGATAACCTAATGTTTTGCAAAAGTCCCTGAATTTGACCTGAATTACAAGAAAAGTAGATAAAGAAATGAAAGACTTCTAAAGTGAAGAACTTCTATTATTACCAAAAGAAAACAAATCCAAAGATGATCTCCTAAGTCCCATGTTATTCATAGTGGTTTGGCCCTTTAAGAGAAGGATTTATAGTTGAACTGCACACATTTGAATGGTATGTTATATGAATAGAACACACTGTCCATGAAGAATCTGGTGATGCTAAGACAGAACAGTCCCGTCTTATAAACAATCCTGCTAAGATTTAGAAAGGTTTTCAAAAATGTGGGGACTTTGCGACTTAAAAATAGCTGTCTGCATTAAAGCCTCATGTTGCCTGGTCTTCAGCGGGGAAAGCCGAACCCTCCAGTTGACTTCATCCAGTTGAGTTTGGAATATCGTGGAAAAAGGATTAATTCATCCACATTTTCACAATGTTTTTCTGAATCTCAGGTGGATCACGAGGGTCTCAGTCAAACACTTGGTCCACCACAGAGACCTGGAAGTACATCACTCGTGAAGGGAAATGGGTCACGGTTGCCCCAATGTTGCGGCCCAGGACTAACCACTCCTCTGCGACTCTCAATGGGGAAATTTATGTAATAGGTGGTAAGAAAACATATTTGTAACATTGACACAGGAACCCCAAAATCTGTCTACAACACCTGATGCCACACTTGGCATTAACAAAACATCAAATTAATGTAGAATTTATTAAAAATAAACAGTCTTTTAACTAAATGTTTCTTAGATTTTAACTTTAAACTGTGTGTTTTATTAATAAAACTTAGACAATCAGTGTTTTGACACAAGTATTTGATTGTTAGACTATAATGTGTCCATTGTTTATGAACTACATGACCTTAAAGGCAGCTTACTTAATACAGAGACTAAAAATCACCTTTAAAAACCGTCTGGTGAAAAGTTGAAAATGCTACCGTATATTTCCAATGATTCAGAAAACCGTTTATTTCCCTAAAGAATTGGACAATTGTCTTCATAATACAGATGAATAACCATTACTGAGTCACAGAGACATATTCCATTTTAATGTAGCATGAGAAACAGATTTATTTCTGTCCATTAACAGGCACTACAATGGATTTTGTGGAGGTTGAACATTATGACCCTTTCAGTAATTCCTGGACTCTCACAGGCCCAGCGCTGAAGTATGTGACTAACTTTGCAGCCACCTCATGTAATGGAAAGCTGTACCTCATCGGTTCTTGTGCTGTTAAATATAATGCTCTGACTATGCAGTGCTACAACCCTGTCATAGGTAAGAGGCAGTACCTGCTTACTAGTTTTCAACCATTATTAACCAGTATTACCGTTCAAGTAATAAAAGCAAACCCCTTTTCCAACTGTAATTCCAAACTGCAGTTCTGTTGACATATGAAAGTTAGCATGGTGTCTGACATTGTCTTTGTAAATGCTTTTTTAAATGGGTTTTCTTTTCTATAACAGATAGCTGGAGTATCATCTGTTCACCATTCATTCCCAAATATCTCTCCTCTCCTCGCTCCGTCTCTATGGATGGAGTGATTTACCTGGTAGCAGATAACACCAAAAAGGTTTATTCGTATGACACAGAGTGTAATATGTGGGAAAAAGTGAGTTGTAGATTTAAATTCATAGTTTCACATGATAGCCTTGATATCCCAATATATGTGGCTAACTTATCCTACCTATGTTTTTTGTCCAGATTCAGTTCCTGCATACACTTCATGAAAATGGGGATTTGGTGCTTTTAGGTGGGCAATTGTATGTGACTGGGGGGCACTGGCAAGGCATGGAGGGGGATTATGGTGTTGAGGTGGAGGTATATAACCGAGCCTCTAATTCTTGGAAGGTGGAATGCTTTCTTCCCAGGCTCTGGACCTACAGTGGCTGTTGTTCCATTTTCCTAGACACATCCCAGTGGATTGAAATCTTTCCCGATGAGACTTAGTCCTGTTCTGGTCCTTAAAGCTTACTGCATTGAGTTTATAAGCATTACAATATGTTGTATGTTATATTGCAGCATCATCTTAAAGGCAAGTTTTTACTTTAGTTAGATTTTAAAATATGTATATTTAGATTTTGTGTATGCATTGGTATGAGCATTTGATATGGGATTTTTTTCCTCTTTAGCTAATGCAGCTCTGAGTCACAGGGTTCAGTTAAACCCAATAAAACTTAAGTTGACCTTTACATTCTCATAATTGTCTCCAACATTGCGGCAGTTACCTCGCATGCTTTTTTTCTAAGTCTTTAAAAACTTATCTAAGTAATTGTAGTTCTCATTCTTATTCTAAATCGTTCTTTGACAACCACTAAAACTCGTTTCCGCTTTATTAATGCATCTACCGTCGCAACGGACTGGAAAACCCAGTATATGCGCTTCACCTTGACCTCCTGCGTCTCTGTAACTATGGAAACCGGGAAGCTTGCGTTCTTGTTCCCAGGACAACACAGAAGAGCGTCCGGTTTCTGTGGTAACCATGTGCACCAGCCTTGAACTCGTGCAGTGATTGTACTTTCACTCTTGTAACTACTACTATTGCCATTTATTTTGCATTTCTTTCGCTTGTGCGCATATTAAGAGCATTAGTATTTAGTGCAATGCAGTGGGCAACAATAGGTGCATTTTAATACGGAGAATTAAAACTTTAACGGGTGTTTGTTGCACCCATGTTAGTTTGCATGGCAACGTTTGCAAATTGAAGCGATCAGAAAAAGCTTTTGACGAATTGAGGACAATTGGAAAAACGTCGCTGTTCTGTTACTGAAGCACTTTGGATCCGAACCAGTTTCCAGATGAGTTGTGAAGGGGGTCAAGGACTGGAGGCTGTGATTCAGGTGCGTGTTTTCCAGCACGAAAGCTGATCTTCACCAGCTGTAACTTAAATAGGTTTTTGCACCGTTACCTTTTCAAAACGGCATGTGCGGATGAAACGGGAGAACGTTCGATCTAATATTAACGAGCCTTGCGATGTTTCAACAAATTAAGGTCGTTCAGGGGGCCAGTTTCAGGTTCTTCTGTGAAACTTGAAGACAATACTTTCTAAGATTCATTTCCTTGTACTGTTGTGACATCCTGCGACACTGAAACTGAGAGAGACGTGAATTCATTGACAATAAATAAAACATTCTGACAAATAATTTATAAAGATTTTATGAGGAGGCATCAAACTGTTTACATCAATGCAGTGCGTGTTAAGTGAGACTAGTTCATCTGTCCAAGAATGTGTAAGTATCTGACAATATTATACCAATAATACAGAAGCTGGAGGAGTCGCTTCTAAACCCAGATAGCAGTGCAGAAGAAAAGACCTTCTCTGCTCATGGTGATGATGAACCGTTCCACTCCACTCCCGTTCCTGCCCGGATCCGAGAGATCATTACTAGGAACCTGGCTGAAACACCCACAGGTACTCTATACTGTGTATGAGGTCATTCAAGGCGGGTCTTCTAAGTTACTGGAGTATCAGGATATAATTAGAACACATGTATATTCTATCATTTCCTGCCATGTCTTTCCTCCGGTGATGTATCAGCGGAGAGCCGCGAGTTGGAGGAAAACCGAGTGTCAAAGGATCTGCCTTCTCAGATGAGCAATGACAGAGACCAGCTGCTTAGTCGGCAAGCCGCTCTCACCAGCAGGGTAGGAACGCAAAACACAAACTCTGGACTTCCAGTTTTTTCCGTAAGTGTGTGGGATTGGCCAGATTTTACTAGCAATACAAAAGCACTTTTGATCACCTGACAGTTAATCACTGTGTATAAAAGACTGCATATTAAATTAGAGAAAAATGAAAACATTACTCTCAGCCACTGATCTTCACAGATAAAAGTCGAGGCATTGCCCTGATGCAATGGCACAAGTGTAACGTTGTGTTCTATGATCTCATAATCTTCATTATCCACAGTCCTTTATCTCTCCTGCCCTTTTTCTAATCATCCCTTGTCTATCAATGTAGTCAGCCCAATCCAAACACAGTCCCAGAGGAAAATTGGAACTCATACATAAAACATCATGATATCTGCAAAAATGGGTCCATTGGCAATATGTGGTGATGATAAAAATGTGATCGATGAAGACTTTTGAGATCGGCATATTTGTCCTTCTGCTTATAAGTCAAAACATGCCAGCATAACAGGGATTATTGCTTTCAAAATCTCTCCAAGTTCTGACCTAACCTAATGTGGTGTATCGTTCTGAAAAAATATTTAAGTTAGAGTTTCCCTCTGTCCACCAGTTTATAAAGGACTGAAAACAGGAGGGACCATCACTAATAACGTGAGAGGTTGATGGAGCGCTCTTGGAATCTATTCCTATTTTCCTATTTTCGTTTTTTCTGCACATGTTGGTGGATAGACAGATGTGTGTGTAGGGAAGAGATCAAGAGAAGGAGTTAAAGAGGCTCTTTGAGAGAGAAATAGGGAGCCAACATGGCTTTGAAATGGAATATGTGCACTGCAAACATCAGAGCCACAGTGCTTTTTTCCGAAAGCGGAAAACCTGTTTGGAGTTTTTGATAAACAAACTCAGCGGTAAAGTGCTATGTGAAAACGAGCGATGTCACATGGAACAAAATAAATTTAGTTCTACTTGAAACTGGACTTTCCTCTGAAAAATGGAATGAACACTGTGAAATTTATGTACATTCGATGTAAACCGAGCTAGAGTCTTGTTTACATTAGTATTGCTCTAAACGTCAACTCTTAAGTTTAAGAATCAGAACTTAATTCGGTTCTGTTTACCCCGCTATGTTTTGTGTTACAGACACGGAGGCAGAAGACCCAGTTCAATTTAGTTCAGTTTACTTATAGAAGTAGTTCACCCAAAAATTACAGTTTTGTTATTATGTGCTCACCTTCATGTTCTTCCAAACCTGTATGCTGTATATGTTTTGAAGAACCATTATGTATCATTTTCATGATAGCTTTGTGTACAGGAACCATTTGAAATTGATGTTGTTATGTATTCATAAGCTTTATCCCTGCCAGAGCTTTTTTCTGAAACCACATCCAAATTCAAGAATGGCGTGTCAACACTGATGGCAAAATACCATTGGTTCTTGTTTTTTTTAAATGCATGCAATGTATTGTTTTCGTGTTGTGGATGTAAACACAGTTGATTGGGGAAGGGCAATATTATCAGTAAATAATGGCTTAAATTTCAGTCTATTGTATAAACGTCTCTTGTTTTTTTTCATAAGTTTTACATGAGAATACGATAGAATAGGATTTTTTAAAATGGTCTGTTATTGCATTTTTACAGGCAAAAAAAACAACAGCTAACATGCATGGCATGTGAGGGCATGCAAATTGACAGAGATTAACTTTCCGATTATTATTTCTTAGTAATAATAAGTAATTATTATTAGTTTTTCGTTTTGCCTAAAGATTCCATTTCCGCAAAAACACTGTCGGTAGGAATGGAAATAAAAATACTATTGGTGAACATTTTACAGAAGCTTAAAGAAAAATTCTCTCACAGCAATACCTTGCCCCCAGTCAGTCTGTCCCCCACTGTGCTGTTTAGGGGAAAATGAGAAGGTCAATGGCCTTCTCTCATGGGAGTGTGAAAGAAAACGTTCATTTTTCTTGGAATACAAAGCTGCTGTTTGTGATAACAGTGCCCTCTTTTTGCCACCTAATGAATGCCAACTGTGCGAATTGCCAGTGGAACCAATTTTAAGATACGAGCTATAAATAAACCTTATTGGTCTGGTTCATATAAATAGTATTTTTAATCCACTCATTTATATTTTCGGAGACAAGAAAACCTTATGTCACACACACTGAAGAGTTTTCTCTCTCGCTTTCAGACTGGTTGAAAATGGGCCAGTGTTAATGTGCTGAAATTATGAAGTCAATGGATAGCATGCATATGAGCGTAAACGTTAAGATTTTATGGTAACATATGGTAGTAACTTTATATGCATAACTATCGTGTCATAACTGGGTGCCAGTATATCATTGTGAGGTAATAAATCCTAGATGCTAACTTAATCCTTGTCTATTTTCATTCTCCCTCTGTTTTTGCTGAGTTCTTTTCTTATTCTGGTGGGTGTGATGCATTTTATCTGTCATTCCCAGTTAAAGCATCGGTCTTTGTGTCCTTTCTTGCTCTGTGCTCATACCACACACAGCTTGCTTAAAATGTGAATAAGCCTTTGAAGTTGTTTTTGACCAATCATGTGTTGGAGATTTAAAAATGTATTCAACCCCAACATGTATTCATCTTAATTATGCTGTCTTCTAAGATTCTCGGTTTAAGTCAAATTCTAAGTAGTAGCTCATGTATCCATCGCAAAGCAAGCCCAGAATAAACTGTGATGAGCTCAGAAACAAAAAACAAATCGAAGATGGTGGCAAGAGAAACCAAATGTAAATTATAAAGCTTATTCTTTCGTAGTAAGACACATTAAAACATTAAACAAAACCTTAAAACATATTTTTACCTCAGAATTGTACCATTACAGTATGATATTGTTCCTTGCATTACCTGTATCAAAATCGGTTGTAGGTTAAATCAGCTGAGACGCCCTATTTGTATGTCACAAAGAGTTGCTGTCTACCTATAGCCTTCCAGGGCCTCTTATGAGTTGTCTGTTTAATTAGGGTACTGTTATTAAAGGCAGCTTTCTATTGTATGTAGGCGGTAGGCAGGGATGCAACTCAAGTCTCGGAACCGAATTACTGTGAACTTCTAAATGTGTTCCAATTTATGTATCCAATTTATTTGCCCCTCTGCAAACTCAGGCATTTCAGATGGTGGGTGTGTTGTTGAGTTGGTCCTAGTGGTCCTTAAGGGTTTTTTTTTTTCAGCCAGCGAAATATCTTTAGGAGGTTGAGATGATGTGGTTTTTAGTGGCTCTGATCTTTTTAATGTTCCCTTTCTTTTCTGAGGAGAGTCTCAGCGCCATTGTGACGGAATACACCCAGCTGTGGCACGTCTTATTGCATGCAACTAATTGGAAGCTAAAAGGCAGCTGCAAACTCCATAAAGATCTCTGCATGGTCCTCTGGACGGTTTGAGAGTGGCCCCCTAAACAAGAGTTAGAATGGAAATATTTAGGCAGGGAGTTTGAGCAAAGGTTTGCTCTTGAAAGCACACCTCTGTCTTCTGGTGAAATTTCAGCAAGCTCTTGTGACCCTTGAAAATTGCCCCTGAACCAGGATAAACCTTGACCCAGTTTGAAAAGCTGCAATGTCTCAGGAGGACGAAGAAAATGTTGAGGTGAACTTTGACCTCAGTGTGTTGATATTGGATTACTGCCAGCTTGAAGTTTCTCAGGCGCTAGCGCTGTGTATGTGCGTGTATTTGTGTGGGAGTGTGTAAGTTTGTATGTGCGGGTGTGTGTCAGGGGATTGCGTGGGTATATATTTTACAGCTTCGAGGCAGTTTTTGGACTGAGATTGTGTGAGACAGTCTCCCTGTGTGTTTTTGTAGGAGTTACCCAAATGCAGAGTTAGGATGTATGATAAAGCAGAAATGTTAACCAAATGGAGCACGGTAGAAAAACAACAATCACAGGGCCGCAAGCTTTTAAGCTAAGAGATACATCACAGAGAAAATAAGAAACAAGAAAATAAAAGGGGGTTTGTAACTTAACTGTGATGCTATTTGTCAGAAGACCTTTCTGAATTGTTCTGGACTTGTAGACTAGATGGAGACTTTTTTGACAAAAAGCATGGCAGCTTCCAGGCTCTGACTTTTTGTCCTAATCCCCAGTCTTTTCTTTTTAAAGATCCTGTCAAACATAATTGCCAATGATAAGGCTGTTTTGTTAGGCAGGGTATGGTGTACTGTCTCCTCTGGCTGAATGTTTAGAGTTTGTTTTCTTGCCTACTTAAAGCTGCTAAGCCTAGCAGTGGTTTCATATGGAGCCGAGCCAGTGACACTGTCTCTGAGTCGTAAAAATGATTGGCGCTCCACGGAATCATCTCTCAAAGTAGGGATCATCCCAGAGTAACATTTAATTATGTGTCCTTTATCTTTTTCCATATTTCTCCCTCTTGTTTCACTGTTTTTCTCTTTTTTGACTGTGGGAACAGAGGGTTGAACTTCCTAGAAAGTTAATGTTGCCTCTTTTACCATCTGCTTACTATTTAATAGATGCTTTACATCCAAACAACTTGCAGTTATTCAATTGCAGGCACCACCCTCAGGAGTGACTAGTCCACTGTGACCTGCCCTTGATCTTAACTGTCAGCTGTCTTGTGTGATACACTAGGGACCGAATCTGCAAAACTATATCAAGCAGCCCAGATTTGAACCATTATGCTCCTAAAGCACCGCCAATATGTATGTGACTTGTGTGAATTATTTTTTAGGTCAAAGATGGCTGGGCTGTCAGCTGTGTAAAAAATGTAATTAGATAAATTATGATATACTAACTAATTAATCATATTTATTGCAAATGATTACAAGTAGTTAATATGTGCGAAAAATGGCCTAAATGAATATAAATTAAATCATTTTTGTGGCAGACATATTCATGGCTTTTAATAGACAAATGTGGTCTAAAAAGTCAATATATTTATTTGTGTATCATTAGACATAAGCTTATTACTGCCCTACAGGCCATAAGAATTTGTTTTGTAAGCCTAGGAGACGTAATCGGGTATTCTGTCTTCGCTTTATTAATTTTTGGTCTATATTACTTATGCAGACTAACTTTCTTAGCCATTGCGTCACATCTCATTGCATCTCGTCTCATGCCCACTGCATTTTAAAATGTTGTGTCAGTTAAACCAGTTCAACATAAAATTGATAGAGGTGTATCAAAATTGTCCTTTGTCTGCTGTTTTCTGTAGGGGCTGACTTGAAAAACATAAAGTGTTTCAATTTCAAATGATAGTATAATAGAAACAACCCCTCTTATAGAATTTATGTACAGTTGGGTATCATCAATTTAATACTTTTTTGTTACATTATTTGGTGATTAAATCAGCTGGTTAAATTGAAAGCCTTAGTTTTTTAGTTTATGAATTATGTACTGTAATACATACTGTACAGGTTATATACTGTACAGTGTCTGGGTTTACTTGTACAATTCTTGATTTCTACTTGTAAATTCCAGGCCTAGTTGACGCAATATTGCGCACAAACGTGTTAGTGTGCATTCTGCTTGTGGATACTGCCTATATTCCATTTTTACCTCCCAGTTGGTCTTTCTACAGCAGCTGTGACTGTGGTCAAACAGTGCTCCATGGTGATAGTTGTTGGTTTGTGCCTAAGGGGTCCCTGAACTGGGGAGCCTCACTGCTCTGTTTCTTGGCCGGTATTGTGTAACTACTCGCAGTGGCGCTGCAAAAACAGCTTTCACAATCAGCTGGATGTCTCACAGCGGGCCAACACTCTGCCAGGGACAGAGAAAAGGGCACATTACTAGGGAACGGACTGTAGTTTGTATGGGGTGGTGTGTGTGTATATTTTTGAGTGTGTATGATTGATTGTGTATTAGTGTTGTTGTACTGAATTTGAATTGTGTGTGTGATTCAAGCTTGGGTATTGATGTACAGAGTGTTTTTAAGTGTGTGTATTGATATAGAGGAAATGTATTTCCGCTCCAGCTGTGTTTGGAAATCTGACAGATTATTCACTACATTAATTCCCTTTATTAATCCTCTGGGTCTAGGCCAAGCCAGTGGGAAGAGCTCACAGCTGTAACCCCACCATGCCACAATAAATGGCTGACTCAGTTTGAGTGTGTGTTTACGGGTGATATTGAAAGCAATAGATTTCCTCATCGTCTCTTTGTTTGGGAATTTGAGTGTGCATATACAGTATTTACGTGTTTTTGTAAATGTGATTAGATTTATTTTTGAGTCTCAGCTCTTGTGTGCATGGAGAAACATCTGTTTATGAGAGGAAGTGGTCTTGTGATTCACTCACCCATGGTTTATGTGAGAGTGCAGATTTCTTTTAACTGTGTTGTAGTAAATGTTGTTTTTTTTAACCAACCTAAGCTGGTTTGCTGGTTAAGCTGGTCTTTAAGGTTTGTCAGATTCGCATGTTTGCTAAGTGTAGAGGAGTTTTGACAGCTTTAACAGGTCAGGTTGGGAGACCACACTCTTAAAAAAAAAAAGAGATGTGACAAAGGGTCCTTCACAGCGATGCCATAGAAGAACCATTTTATACTCCACAAAGAACAAAAGAACCAGTTTTCTTACCTTTATATAGTCTAAAGAACCTTTTCCACTACAAAGAACCAAATGTTAAAGTTTCTTTGTGGAACCACACAGCCAACATTTGTTTCTCTGTGGCATCGCTTAGCACTTTTTTAGGAGTTTATGCAGCTAACCAGCTAAACCAGCTGAAGACTAACTTGGCCAGGCTAGGAGACCCATTTCAGTTTGACTAAGATGGGAAACCAAAGAACATTTAAAACACCAAACTTTTCAGGCTAATATAAATGTGTATTATAGGTGAAGCTAGTTGCCTCATAGGGGTGACATACAATATACACAAAATATGGCTAATATTTTGATGGCCTTATTTTCTAGATATGTTCTAGAGCAGTGGTTCTCAGACTGGGTTCTGGCCCCAGAAGGTAAAGCAAGAGACTATATTACGTTTAATTCAATACTGTCTATATTTACATCTGTTAATGTTTTATATTCTTCAAACATACTTTTCATTGTTTAAATTTGTTTTGTATCTTTCTAGTAAGTTTTTCTAGTGGCTTTCTTTCACTCACTGGGGTTGTAAGGCAGTATTCCTAAATCAGGATGTAATGTGGCTACTGTATGAAACAATATTTACTGTAGTGTATAGGTGGCCTCAATAGAAATGAATTTTAATTGAAAATGTTTCTTCTTAGGTTTAAACATCCAACATTATCCAAAGAGTAGCCTGTTATCTGACTTTGTAAACAATATGTTGTCTTTTAAATATCACTTTTTCGTATGAATTATCCCACAGTTTAAATGTTTCTTTATGCAGGAAAAATTATTCCTGAGGGAGGAATATTTTGGGAAGGAAGTCCCTCACAAAAGGACCATCGTATTTTTGGGTCCATGGCATCATAAAGTTTGGATATCCCTGTTCTATAGTATTTTATAGGTTAGGAATTGTGAGCAAGGGCCTTCAAATGTAGTTGAAGGTGTTGTTGTGGACATTGGGAAACAAATTAAGTATAAACTATTCAGTAATTAAGAAGCCTTTTATATATTTTCCCTTAGCAGTGTTGTAAACAATCCTGACCACCAAAATTTGTTCAGCACTGTAATTACTGTGAGCTAGTTGTTGCCGTGGTGTGTAGAGATGCCAGTCTTTTTCCTGTTTCCACAAATTATAAAATGTGACTATGTTGAAATTCATTAAGAGTCGTTGACATTTAAGTTAATATTCAGTACAGAACCACAGGAAGTTTGACGGTAAATGAACATGATTCTAAATATGTTTTCTCTCATATTAGAAGATCAATCCACTCTTATGACCACATAGAGGGAGAAGCCTGAATATTCTTGGCCCTTTCGCAAAGAGCTTTCAGTGGCCTTGAATGTTCTCTTGTTGGCAGATGAGATCAAAGGGCTGCCGTTCCTTGATGTATTGAGAAATATTTATCAAACGAGACAATACAAGGAGTGGCACAAATCATAAATATTAAGTAATATAAAATGCTAACGCAAAACACATTGTAAAGCACAGGGCCTCTCAATAAAACTAGATACTGAATCTAGGAAATAGATAGCCTAAAAAAAGTTAAGAAACATATGGCAATATAAACCATGTATCCGGCCTTTTTCAGTATGTTGCATGTTGACCACAATGTCAGTAGGTGACCTTAAATGAAAGATGTGCATTTGTAATGAAGTCACTACAAAAAAAAACAGATATACTGTGTGAGCTTTTGTGAAAGCCTAGCTATCCTCTCTTGTGAAATTTGAAAGGAATAGTTTCCCCCAAAATGATGATTCTGAAACCATGTGTCCTTCTAAACTATTAAGAGCATTCAGTAAATATTAATTTAGATTCAATATCATGTTGGTACAAGTAAAACATTAGAAAATGACTCTATACTGTCTAGCTATGCTAAAAAGATGTGTACTGATCATGTTTGAATATCAAAGAGTAAATTTCACTGGTTAAAGAGCTATATAAGAAACTCTTAGTCAACATGCATTGTGTTCACAATTTCCTATAGTCATGCAATTTGGAGCTTTCACTCGAACGCCCCACTAGAACTTTGGAGATACATTGAAGTACATTGTATGTAAACATATAATCTGAACAAAAAGAGCTAATTTGAGTGTGGCTAGCAACCATTTGAAAATTCATTGCTTATACACCGCAGCAGCTGAGTGGCCCCTGGACACGTGTGACAACATTCTCCCAGTGGACCAGAGCCAAGCCTGTGGCGGCAGATTGGCTGCAACATAAGAGACAGAGCAGTTCTTGAATTTAATACCATCATAATGCTGCGTTTGTTTAGTGCCGCTAGCAAGAAGGATCCAATATCGACACGTCATTGCATCATCCATCAGTCCTGTTTCAAAAGTACAGCATTTTAAAAGTTGTAGACCACCTTCTGTCTTTTTGATATTGTTGGTGAAGTTGCTTTTTAGTTGCATATCTGAGATCATTTTTGTCATTAGATAGTTGGTAATATTTAATATATTAAAAAATATATTAAATATTTCATTTGACAGTTGAACTTGTTCTTTTAAAGTTCTTGATTGTAACTGTTTGTGAAAGGAGAAATGCTTTGTATCAATTATGGATAAAGGAGTTTATGGTATTTACCTGATATTTCCTATCGGGATGCTAAACCCATAATAATTGTTATAATCATTTTACATTACTTTGTATTATCCTGTAAAAACATGCAAATTTTATTTTTGTGTAGATTTATGTGTAGAAGTATATAGTGTATGTGTAAGTACTGTACTTTCTGTTGCAGTGTTCACTCTATCGTTAAACCTCAAGTTTTAAGACTTTACAACACGCTTGTGCAATTTCTTTCATGACTTTCATGCATCAAACACGTTTAGTAACCCTTCTGTGTTGTAGCAACAAATTGCCTCTAATTGTGCCAAAATAGTTGCAAAGATACATAATCAATAGTGTAGGACAGCTGTTTCCAAAGGAGCCTTTAAACACAGCTGCTGCTGCACCCGGTGCCCCCCCCAACATTTCCCACCTCGCCCCCCCACCCGCTCTCTCTCTTTTTGACTCGTCCTCCACCCATGTTTTTCATTTTCTGTTCGCTTTCAAAAGCTGTCACCTTAACAACGGCCTGTATAATAAGTCCCTTTTCCCTCATGAGCCCTGAGAATGAAAACCGCCCTTAGCTGGGTGCCGGTTTGCCCCCCTTTGTAGTATGTGGAATTAAAGCCCTCACAGTGACTGTTAGAAAACATTTTATTAAGGTTTGAGAAGCCCTTGGCTACAGTTGGGAACAGGGGGACTATTGTCCCTGAGTCTTGTAGAAGCTGCTGTTTAGCCTAATGGTAGTTCTGTGGTGCTAGTGTAAAAGTTGAGTATTACCTGTTAGTTGTGTGGATTTTTGTCTTTTTAATTGTTTGGTTTGTGTGTATATGTGTAAGTGTGTGTGTTTTGTTTGTTAGTTACGACTATGTAATCATCTCTCTTTCTCTCTTGCTTTGTTTAAATCAGCTGAGGCAGCATGTTGTTGTGTTGAGATGAAACATGTGGTTTTTGTTAGTCGGGACTGGGTGTCTGGCACCATGATATTCACTGGGGGTTAAATGGAGATGGGAGGGGGTGCGAGGGTAATGGGACATGGAGATTGAAGATCCAGTAGAAGGATGGGAATTAAGGAACGAAACACACCACCATTGTGTAAAATATTTTTTCTTTACACATACTGTCACACTTTCCATTATTACGGCAAGTACACAAAAATGTAAACTACACTGCTAAAAAAAAACAGCATGGCTGGTCGCCAGTATATGTTGTGTTTGAAAGCTCTTCTTCAGAATAGGGTTGCTGCTGTCCACATGAAACGTCTTAACCAGTATAAAACCAACGAGACCTCAGTCTACCAGTCTACCAGAAAGACCATGCCTGTTCAACAGCCAAATTGACTAGCCGCTAGACTAGATGCTGGTCCACATGCTACAGTAGACCAACGCTAGTTTAGGCTGTTTAAGTTGTCAGGTAAAATGACACACACATCAAAAACCAAATTTTCTTATTCCCTTTCCTGAATTCCATGTACAGGTTTTGAATTTCACACTTCCTCAATGCATTATTTACAAGGTCACTAAAACATACTAATGCAAATGATGAACCGTCCAATGTGTGTGTGTCTTCACAGCTGGAGCAGATGCTGTTGCAGTCAGGAGATTCAGACCAGCAGAGTATGTGTGGTGCAGAGCAGGACTGGATAAGGGAAAATGGCCGATCTTACAAGTTGAAGCTGCAGGCCTATCAGGAGAGCCAGCATAGACAAGCCCAGCTAGTGCAGAAACTACAGGCCAAGGTCCAATGTTTGATATCATTCAATTAGTTCTCTCATTCTCATTCAAGCATTGTGGTTCTCAAAGTTTGAGGAGGTACTTTTTTTTTATTTTTGGGGGCAAAAAACTGGGGCATTAAAGTGAGAGACTTTAAGATGGTTTGACAGAGTTGACAAAGTACAACATCTTACATTAAGTTGCAGATAAAACAACATTGTGTGTGTCTGTGTTCACAGTTACTCCAGTATAAGAAGAGATGTGGAACTCTAGAGCAACAAGTGTTGGAGAAAACCTCAGAGTCGGAGAAACTAAGGCTCTCGGTACGTCCCACTGGGATAACTGAAGAAACTTATCACTCCTTCACCTAGAAAGCAACTCATCAAAACATAGCTGGAGTTTTTTTTATTTAAGCAATAGATCTACTGCTGTGGTATTTGGCATGTTGGGAGTAAACTAGCCTGTCTGTTTTTAGCTGCAGTCTCACCTAGACTCCTCAGCACACCGTCTCCAGTGCTTTAAGCAGGAACACAGCATGGATGTCCAGACTAAACTCAGTCTGCTGGAGGATGAGCAGAAACGGTGAGAAAAAAAATACAGTTTAAGCTACTGACACAGAGAACTTCAGGGAAACATGCAGGAGGACAGAACGGAGGGAGAAAACTTGGGAAAGACAAGTTAGCCAAATAGCGCACGAGGAGTTGCTGTTTGGAACCAGTAGGGAGTTGTAAATTTTAGAAAATGAGAATAATAAGCCTTTTAGAGAGGCTGTATTTCGTTTTATCACTTGCTAGATAGACAGTGTCCTGCGCTATTTGTCCACTGATAAACTAATTTTAAGCAATATTTCTCAGAAAGCAAATAATAAAAGGCTGAATCATTCTAAATTGGCGGGAAGTGTCAAAAACAAATGCTATCCAGAGTTAATTATCACAGCCTTGTTCGCCACTTTAGCCAAACAGTTTTATAGTGCTTCATATGAACTGCCAACTTACTGCCCCAAATGCCAGCCATTTAAAGATTATGATTTACTTTGCCACTCAATTGAAAGCTGCCAAGCTCTCATTCATAGCCTTAGTTTTTCTGTTACAGTCCACACTGGAATGTAAAGTACATCTTATCATCTATGG